>JAWNOB010000135.1:0-36235 GCA_035046265.1 Drosophila bunnanda
TGTGTTGTTACATTTTTATTGTGTTGTTACATTGTTATTGTGTTGTTACATTGGTAATTGTGTTGTTACATTGTTATTGTGTTGTTACATTGTTATTGTGTTGTGTTATAACATTGTAACTGTGTTGTTTAATTTTTAATGTGTTGTTACAATGTTACTGTGCTGTTACATTGTTATTGTGTTGTTACAGTTTTATTGTGTTGTTACATTGTATTGTGTGGTTACAAATTTATTGTATTATGTTGTTACATCGCTATTGTGTTCTCTCATTGTTATTGTGTTGTTACATAGTTATTGTGTTGTTACAAAGTTATTGTATTGTGTTGTAATATGGTTATTGTGTTGTTACATTTTTATTGTTTTCTTTACATTATTATTGTGTTGTTACAGTGTTATTGTGTTGTAACATTGTTATTGTGTTGTTATATTTTTATTGTATTATTACATTGTTATTGTGTTGTTACATTTTTATTGTGTTGTTACATTGTTATTGTGTTGTTACATTGTTATTTTGTTGTTACATTGTTATCTTGTTGTTCTTGTGTTGTAACATTGTTATTGTGTTGTTACATAGTTATTGTGTTGTTACAAAGTTATTGTGTTGTGTTATAACATTGTTACTGTGTTGTTTAATTTTTAATGTGTTGTTACATTGTTATTGTGTTGTTACATTGTTATTGTGTTGTTACATTTTTATTGTGTTGTTACATTGTTATTGTGTTGTTACAAAGTTTTTGTGTTGTGTTGTTACATCGTTATTGTGTCCGCACATTGTTATTGTGTTGTTACATAGTTTTTGTGTTGTTACAAAGTTATTGTATTGTGTTGTAACACTGTTATTGTGTTGTTACATTTTTATTGTTTTTTTACATTGTTATTGTGTTATTACATTGTTATTGTGTTGTTACATTGTTATTGTGTTGTTACATTGTTATTGTGTTTTACATTGCTATTGTGTTGTTACATTGTTATTGTGTTGTTACATTGTTATTGTGTTGTTACATAGTTATTGTGTTGTTACAAATTTATTGTATTGTGTTGTTACATCGTTATTGTGTTCTCTCATTGTTATTGTGTTGTTACATAGTTATTGTGTTGTTACAAAGTTATTGTGTTGTGTTGTAATATTGTTATTGTGTTGTTACATTTTTATTGTGTTGTTACAATGTTATTGTTTTGTTACATTGTTATTGTGTTGTTACATTTTTATTGTGTTGTTACATCGTTATTGTGTCCGTACATTGTTATTGTGTTGTTACATAGTTTTTGTGTTGTTACAAAGTTATTGTATTGTGTTGTAACATTGTTATTGTGTTGTTACATTTTTATTGTTTTTTTACATTGTTATTGTGTTGTTACATTGTTATTGTGTTGTTACATTGTTATTGTGTTGTTACATTGTTATTGTGTTTTTACATTGCTATTGTGTTGTTACATTGTTATTGTGTTGTTACATTGTTATTGTGTTGTTACATTGTTATTGTGTTGTTACAAATTTATTGTATTGTGTTGTTACATCGCTATTGTGTTCTCTCATTGTTATTGTGTTGTTACATAGTTATTGTGTTGTTACAAAGTTATTGTATTGTGTTGTAATATGGTTATTGTGTTGTTACATTTTTAAATTTTCTTTACATTATTATTGTGTTGTTACAGTGTTATTGTGTTGTAACATTGTTATTGTGTTGTTACATTGTTATTGTGTTGTTACAAAGTTATTGTGTTGTGTTGTAATATTGTTATTGTGTTGTTACATTTTTATTGTGTTGTTACATTGTTATTGTGTTGTTACATTGTTATTGTGTTGTTACATTTTTATTGTGTTGTTACATAGTTATTGTGTTGTTACAAAGTTATTGTGTTGTGTTGTTACATTGTTATTGTGTTCGCACATTGTTATTGTGTTGTTACATAGTTTTTGTGTTGTTACAAAGTTATTGTATTGTGTTGTAACACTGTTATTGTGTTGTTACATTGTTATTGTGTTGTTACATTTTTATTGTGTTATTACATTGTTATTGTGTTGTTACATTGTTATTGTGTTGTTACATTGTTATTGTGTTGTTATATTTTTATTGTATTATTACATTGTTATTGTGTTGTTACATTTTTATTGTTTTTTTACATTGTTATTGTGTTGTTACAGTGTTATTGTGTTGTTACATTGTTATTGTTTTGTTATATTTTTATTGTATTATTATATTGTTATTGTGTTGTTACATTGTTATTGTGTTGTTACATTGTTATTGTGTTGTTACATTGTTATTGTGTTGTTACATTTTTATTGTGTTGTTACATTGTTATTGTGTTGTTACATTGGTAATTTGTTGTTACATTGTTATTGTGTTGTTACATTGTTATTGTGTTGTTACAAAGTTTTGTTATTGTGTTGTTACATTGTTATTGTGTTTTTTCATTGCTTTTGTGTTTTTACATCGCTATTGTGTTGTTACAGTGTTATTGTGTTGTTACATTGTTATTGTGTTGTTACATTTTTATTGTATTATTACATTGTTATTGTGTTGTTATATTGTTATTGTGTTGTTACATTGTTATTGTGTTCTTACATTGTTATTGTGTTGTTACATTGTTATTGTGTTGTTACATTGTTAATGTGTTGTTATATTTTTATTGTATTATTACATTGTTATTGTGTTGTTACATTGTTATTGTGATGTTACATTGTTATTGTGTTGTTACATTGTTTTTGTGTTTTTACATTGCTATTGTGTTGTTACATTGTTATTGTGTTGTTACATTGTTATTGTGTTGTTACATTGTTATTGTGTTGTTACATTGTTATTGTGTTGTTACATAGTTATTGTGTTGTTACAAAGTTATTGTATTGTGTTGTTACATTGTTATTGTGTTCTCACATTGTTATTGTGTTGTTACAAGTTATTGTATTGTGTTTTTAAATAGTTATTGTGTTGTTGCAAAGTTATTGTGTTGTGTTGTAATATTGTTATTGTGTTGTTACATTTTTATTGTGTTGTTACAATGTTATTGTGCTGTTATATTTTTATTGTTTTATTATATTGTTATAGTGTTGTTACATTGTTATTGTGTTGTTACATTGGTAATTTGTTGTAACATTGTTTTTGTTGTTACATTGTTATTGTGTTGTTACATTGTTATTGTGTTGTTACATTGTTATTGTGTTGTTACATTGTTATTGTGTTTGTTATAACATTGTTACTGTGTTGTTTACATTTTTATTGTGTTGTTACATTGTTATTGTGTTGTTACATTGTTATTGTGTTGTTACATTTTTATTGTGTTGTTACATTGTTATTGTGTTGTTACAAATTTATTGTATCGTGTTGTTACATCGCTATTGTGTTTATTGTGTTGTTACATAGTTATTGTGTTGTTACAAAGTTATTGTATTGTGTTGTAATATGGTTATTGTGTTGTTACATTTTTATTGTTTTCTTTACATTATTATTGTGTTGTTACAGTGTTATTGTGTTGTAACATTGTTATTGTGTTGTTATATTTTTATTGTATTATTACATTGTTATTGTGTTGTTACATTGTTATTGTGTTGTTACATTGTTATTGTGTTGTTACATTGTTATTGTGTTGTTACATTGTTATTGTGTTGTTACATTGTTATTGTGTTGTTACATTGTTATTGTGTTGTTACATTGTTATTGTGTTGTGTTTACATATTGTTATTGTGTTGTTACATTGTTATTGTGTTGTTACATTGTTATTGTGTTGTTACATTGTTATTGTGTTGTTACATTTTTATTGTGTTGTTACATTGTTATTGTGTTGTTACAAAGTTATTGTGTTGTGTTGTTACATCGTTATTGTGTTCTCACATTGTTATTGTGTTGTTACATAGTTTTTGTGTTGTTACAAAGTTATTGTAATGTGTTGTAACACTGTTATTGTGTTGTTACATTTTTATTGTTTTTTTACATTGTTATTGTGTTGTTACAGTGTTATTGTGTTGTTACATTGTTATTGTTTTGTTATATTTTTATTGTATTATTATATTGTTATTGTGTTGTTACATTGTTATTGTGCTGTTTCATTTTATTTTTTTTACATTGTTATTGTGTTGTTACATTGTTATTGTGTTGTTACAAATTATTGTATTGTGTTGTAATATTGTTATTGTGTTGTTACATTGTTATTGTGTTGTTACATTGTTATTGTGTTGTTACATTGTTATTGTGTTGTTACATTGTTATTGTGTTGTTATTGTATTGTTACATTGTTATTGTGTTGTTACATTGTTATTGTGTTGTTACATTGTTATTGTGTTGTTACATTGTTATTGTGTTGTTACATTGTTATTGTGTTGTTACATTGTTATTGTGTTTTTACATTGTTATTGTGTTGTTACATTGTTATTGTGTTGTTACATTTTTATTGTGTTGTTACATTGTTATTGTGTTGTTACAAAGTTATTGTTTATGCTGTTACATCGTTATTGTGTTCGTCACATTGTTATTGTGTTGTTACATAGTTATTGTGTTGTTACAAAGTTATTGTATTGTGTTGTAACATTGTTATTGTGTTGTTACATTTTAATTGTTTTTTTTACATTGTTATTGTGTTGTTACATTGTTATTGTGTTGTTACATTGTTATTGTGTTGTTATATTTTTATTGTATTATTACATTGTTATTGTGTTGTTACATTTTTATTGTGTTGTTACATTGTTATTGTGTTGTTACATTGTTATTGTGTTGTTACATTGTTATTGTGTTGTTACATTGTTATTGTGTTGTTACATTGTTATTGTGTTGTTACAAAGTTATTGTATTGTGTTGTTACATCGTTATTGTGTTCTCACATTGTTATTGTGTTGTTACATAGTTTTTGTGTTGTTACAAAGTTATTGTATTGTGTTGTAACATTGTTATTGTGTTGTTACATTTTTATTGTTTTTTTACATTGTTATTGTGTTGTTACATTGTTATTGTGTTGTTACATTGTTATTGTGTTGTTACATTGTTATTGTGTTTTTACATTGTTATTGTGTTGTTACATTGTTATTGTGTTGTTACATTGTTATTGTGTTGTTACATTGTTATTGTGTTGTTACAAATTTATTGTATTGTGTTGTTACATCGCTATTGTGTTCTCTCATTGTTATTGTGTTGTTACATAGTTATTGTGTTGTTACAAAGTTATTGTATTGTGTTGTAATATTGTTATTGTGTTGTTACATTTTTATTATTTTCTTTACATTATTATTGTGTTGTTACAGTGTTATAGTGTTGTAACATTGTTATTGTGTTGTTATATTTTTATTGTATTATTACATTGTTATTGTGTTGTTACATTGTTATTGTGTTGTTACATTGTTATTGTGTTGTTACATTGTTATTGTGTTGTTACATTGTTATTGTGTTGTTACATTGTTATTGTGTTGTTACATTGTTATTGTGTTGTTACATTGTTATTGTGTTGTTACATTGTTATTGTGTTGTTACATTGTTATTGTGTTGTTACATTGTTATTGTGTTGTTACATTGTTTATTGTGTTGTTACATTGTTATTGTGTTGTTACATTGTTATTGTGTTGTTACATTGTTATTGTGTTGTTACATTGTTATTGTGTTGTTACATTGTTATTGTGTTGTTACATTGTTATTGTGTTGTTACATAGTTATTGTGTTGTTACAAAGTTATTGTGTTGTGTTGTTACATCGTTATTGTGTTCTCACATTGTTATTGTGTTGTTACATAGTTATTGTGTTGTTACAAAGTTATTGTATTGTGTTGTAATATTGTTATTGTGTTGTTACATTTTTATTGTTTTTTTTACATTGTTATTGTGTTGTTACAGTGTTATTGTGTTGTAACATTGTTATTGTGTTGTTATATTTTTATTGTATTATTACATTGTTATTGTGTTGTTACATTTTTATTGTGTTGTTACATTGTTATTGTGTTGTTACATTGTTATTGTGTTGTTACATTGTTATTGTGTTGTTACATTGTTATTGTGTTGTTACATTGTTATTGTGTTGTTACATTGTTATTGTGTTGTTACATTGTTATTGTGTTGTTACATTGTTATTGTGTTGTTACATTGTTATTGTGTTTTTACAGTTGTTATTGTGTTGTTACATTGTTATTGTGTTGTTACATTTTTATTGTGTTGTTACATTGTTATTGTGTTGTTACATTGTTATTGTGTTGTTACATTGTTATTGTGTTGTTACATTGTTATTGTGTTTTTACATTGTTATTGTGTTGTTACATTGTTATTGTGTTGTTACATTGTTATTGTGTTGTTACATTGTTTATTGTGTTGTTACATTGTTATTGTGTTGTTACATTGTTATTGTGTTGTTACATAGTTATTGTGTTGTTACAAAGTTATTGTATTGTGTTGTAACATTGTTATTGTGTTGTTACATTTTTATTGTTTTTTTACATTGTTATTGTGTTGTTACAGTGTTATTGTGTTGTTACATTGTTATTGTGTTGTTATATTTTTATTGTATTATTACATTGTTATTGTGTTGTTACATTTTTATTGTGTTGTTACATTGTTATTGTGTTGTTACATTGTTATTGTGTTGTTACATTGTTATTGTGTTGTTACATTTTTATTGTGTTGTTACATTGTTATTGTGTTGTTACAAATTATTGTATTGTGTTGTTACATCGTTATTGTGTTCTCACATTATTATTGTGTTGTTACATAGTTTTTGTGTTGTTACAAAGTTATTGTATTGTGTTGTAACATTGTTATTGTGTTGTTACATTTTTATTGTTTTTTTACATTGTTATTGTGTTTTTACATTGTTATTGTGTTGTTACATTGTTATTGTGTTGTTACATTGTTATTGTGTTTTTACATTGTTATTGTGTTGTTACATTGTTATTGTGTTGTTACATAGTTATTGTGTTGTTACAAATTTATTGTATTGTGTTGTTACATCGCTATTGTGTTCTCTCATTGTTATTGTGTTGTTACATAGTTATTGTGTTGTTACAAAGTTATTGTATTGTGTTGTAATATGGTTATTGTGTTGTTACATTTTTATTGTTTTCTTTACATTATTATTGTGTTGTTACAGTGTTATTGTGTTGTTACATTGTTATTGTGTTGTTACATTTTTATTGTGTTGTTACATTGTTATTGTGTTGTTACATTGTTATTGTGTTGTTACATTGTTATTGTGTTGTTACATTGTTATTGTGTTGTTACATTGTTATTGTGTTGTTACATTGTTATTGTGTTGTTACATAGTTATTGTGTTGTTACAAAGTTATTGTTTGTGTTGTTACATTGTTATTGTGTTCTTTACATTGTTATTGTGTTGTTACATAGTTATTGTGTTGTTACAAAGTTATTGTATTGTGTTGTTACATTGTTATTGTGTTGTTACATTGTTATTGTGTTGTTACATTTTTATTGTTTTTTTACATTGTTATTGTGTTGTTACAGTGTTATTGTGTTGTTACATTGTTATTGTGTTGTTATATTTTTATTGTATTATTACATTGTTATTGTGTTGTTACATTTTTATTGTGTTGTTACATTGTTATTGTGTTGTTACATTGTTATTGTGTTGTTACATTGTTATTGTGTTGTTACATTGTTATTGTGTTGTTACATTGTTATTGTGTTGTTACAAAGTTATTGTATTGTGTTGTTATATTGTTATTGTGTTGTTACATTTTTATTGTTTTCTTTACATTGTTATTGTGTTGTTACATTGTTATTGTGTTGTTACATTGTTATTGTGTTGTTACATTGTTATTGTGTTGTTACAAAGTTATTGTGTTGTGTTGTAATATTGTTACTGTGTTGTTACATTTTTATTGTGTTGTTACAATGTTATTGTGCTGTTACATTGTTATTGTGTTGTTACAGTTTTATTGTGTTGTTACATAGTTATTTTGTTGTTACAAAGTTATTGTGTTGTGTTGTTACATCGTTATTGTGTTCTCACATTGTTATTGTGTTGTTACATAGTTTTTGTGTTGTTACAAAGTTATTGTATTGTGTTGTAACATTGTTATTGTGTTGTTACATTTTTATTGTTTTTTTACATTGTTATTGTGTTGTTACATTGTTATTGTGTTGTTACATTGTTATTGTGTTGTTATATTTTTATTGTATTATTACATTGTTATTGTGTTGTTACATTTTTATTGTTTTTTTACATTGTTATTGTGTTGTTACATTGTTATTGTGTTGTTACATTGTTATTGTTTTGTTATATTTTTATTGTATTATTACATTGTTATTGTGTTGTTACATTGTTATTGTGTTGTTACATTGTTATTGTGTTGTTACATTGTTATTGTGTTGTTACATTGTTATTGTGTTGTTACATTGTTATTGTGTTGTTACATTGGTAATTTGTTGTTACATTGTTATTGTGTTGTTACATTGTTATTGTGTTGTTACAAAGTTATTGTTATTGTGTTGTTACATTGTTATTGTGTTTTTTCATTGCTATTGTGTTTTTACATCGCTATTGTGTTGTTACAGTGTTATTGTGTTGTTACATTGTTATTGTGTTGTTATATTTTTATTGTATTATTACATTGTTATTGTGTTGTTACATTGTTATTGTGTTGTTACATTGTTATTGTGTTTTTACATTGTTATTGTGTTGTTACATTGTTATTGTGTTGTTACATTGTTATTGTGTTGTTATATTTTTATTGTATTATAACATTGTTATTGTGTTGTTACATTGTTATTGTGTTGTTACATTGTTTTTGTGTTTTTTCATTGCTATTGTGTTGTTACATTGTTATTGTGTTGTTACATTGTTATTGTGTTGTTACATTGTTATTGTGTTGTTACATTGTTATTGTGTTGTTACATTGTTATTGTGTTGTTACAAATTTATTGTATTGTGTTGTTACATTGTTATTGTGTTCTCACATTGTTATTGTGTTGTTACATAGTTATTGTGTTGTTACAAAGTTATTGTATTGTGTTGTTACATAGTTATTGTGTTGTTACAAAGTTATTGTATTGTGTTGTAATATTGTTATTGTGTTGTTACATTTTTATTGTGTTGTTACATTGTTATTGTATTTTACATTTTTATTGTTTTTTTACATTGTTATTGTGTTGTTACATTGTTATTGTGTTGTTACATTTTTTATTGTAACATTTTTTTGTTGTTACATTGTTATTGTGTTGTTACAGTTGTTATTGTGTTGTTACATTGTTATTGTGTTTTTACATTGTTATTGTGTTGTTACATTGTTATTGTGTTGTTACATTGTTATTGTGTTGTTATATTTTTATTGTATTATTACATTGTTATTGTGTTGTTACATTGTTATTGTGTTGTTACATTGTTATTGTGTTGTTACATTGTTATTGTGTTTTTACATTGTTATTGTGTTGTTACATTATTATTGTTTTGCTACATTGTTATTGTGTTGTTACAATATTATTGTGTTATTACATTGTTATTGTGTTTCACATTGTTATTGTGTTGTTACATAGTTATTGTATTGATACAAAATTATTGTGTTGTGTTGTTACATTTTTATTGTGTTTTTTTCATTGCTATTGTGTTTTTACATCGCTATTGTGTTGTTACAAAGTTATTGTATTGTGTTGTTACATTGTTATTGTGTTGTTATATTTTTATTGTTTTTTTACATTGTTATTGTGTTGTTACATTGTTATTGTGTTGTTACATTGTTATTGTGTTGTTATATTTTTATTGTATTATTACATTGTTATTGTGTTGTTACATTTTTATTGTGTTTTTACATTGTTATTGTGTTGTTACATTGTTATTGTGTTGTTACATTGTTATTGTGTTGTTATATTTTTATTGTATTATTACATTGTTATTGTGTTGTTACATTGTTATTGTGTTGTTACATTGTTATTGTGTTGTTACATTGTTATTGTGTTGTTACATTGTTATTGTGTTGTTACATTGTTATTGTGTTGTTACATTGTTATTGTGTTGTTAAAAACATTGTTATTGTGTTGTTACATTGTTATTGTGTTGTTACATTGTTATTGTGTTGTTAAAAAGTATTGTGTTGTGTTGTTACATTGTTATTGTGTTTTTTCATTGTTTATTGTGTTTTTACATCGTTATTGTGTTGTTACAGTGTTATTGTGTTGTTACATTGTTATTGTGTTGTTATATTTTTTTGTATTATTACATTGTTATTGTGTTGTTACATTTTTATTGTGTTGTTACATTGTTATTGTGTTTTTACATTGTTATTGTGTTGTTACATTGTTATTGTGTTGTTACATTGTTATTGTGTTGTTATATTTTTATTGTATTATTACATTGTTATTGTGTTGTTACATTGTTATTGTGTTGTTACATTGTTATTGTGTTTTTACATTGTTATTGTGTTGTTACATTGTTATTGTGTTGTTACATTGTTATTGTGTTGTTACATTGTTATTGTGTTGTTACATTGTTATTGTGTTGTTACATAGTTATTGTGTTGTTACAAAGTTATTGTATTGTGTTGTTACATCGTTATTGTGTTCTTACATTGTTATTGTGTTGTTACATTGTTATTGTGTTGTTACAAAGTTATTGTATTGTGTTGTAACATTGTTACTGTGTTGTTACATTTTTATTGTGTTGTTACATTGTTATTGTGTTGTTACATTTTTATTGTTTTGTTACATTGTTATTGTGTTGTTACATTGTTATTGTGTTGTTACATTGTTATTGTGTTGTTACATTGTTATTGTGTTGTTACATTGTTATTGTGTTGTTACAGTTGTTATTGTGTTGTTACATTTTTATTGTTTTTTTACATTGTTATTGTGTTGTTACATTGTTATTGTGTTGTTACATTGTTATTGTGTTGTTATATTTTTATTGTATTATTACATTGTTATTGTGTTGTTACATTGTTATTGTGTTGTTACATTGTTATTGTGTTGTTACATTGTTATTGTGTTGTTACATTGTTATTGTGTTGTTACATTGTTATTGTGTTGTTACATTGTTATTGTGTTGTTACATTGTTATTGTGTTGTTACATTGTTATTGTGTTGTTACATAGTTATTGTGTTGTTACAAATTTATTGTTATTGTGTTGTTACATCGCTATTGTGTTCTCTCATTGTTATTGTGTTGTTACATAGTTATTGTGTTGTTACAAAGTTATTGTATTGTGTTGTAATATGGTTATTGTGTTGTTACATTTTTATTGTTTTCTTTACATTATTATTGTGTTGTTACAGTGTTATTGTGTTGTAACATTGTTATTGTGTTGTTATATTTTTATTGTATTATTACATTGTTATTGTGTTGTTACATTGTTATTGTGTTGTTACATTGTTATTGTGTTGTTACATTGTTATTGTGTTGTTACATAGTTATTGTGTTGTTACAAAGTTATTGTGTATTTTTTTATTGTTATTATGTGTTACATTGTTATATTGTGTTGTTACATATGTTATTGTGTTGTTACAAAGTTATTGTGTTGATTGTAATATTGTTATTGTGTTGTTACATTTTTATTGTGTTGTTACATTGTTATTGTGCTGTTACATTGTTATTGTGTTGTTACAGTTTTATTGTGTTGTTACATAGTTATTCTGTTGTTACAAAGTTATTGTGTTGTGTTGTTACATCGTTATTGTGTTCCACATTGTTATTGTGTTGTTACATAGTTATTGTGTTGTTACAAAGTTATTGTATTGTGTTGTAACATTGTTATTGTGTTGTTACATTTTTATTGTTTTTTTTACATTGTTATTGTGTTGTTACAGTGTTATTGTGTTGTTACATTGTTATTGTGTTGTTATATTTTTATTGTATTATTACATTGTTATTGTGTTGTTACATTGTTATTGTGTTGTTATACATTGTTATTGTGTTGTTACATTGTTATTGTGTTGTTACATTGTTATTGTGTTGTTACATTGTTATTGTGTTGTTACATTGTTATTGTGTTGTTACATTGTTATTGTGTTGTTACATTGTTATTGTGTTGTTACATTGTTATTGTGTTTTTACATTGTTATTGTGTTGTTACATTGTTATTGTGTTGTTACAAAGTTATTGTGTTGTGTTGTAACATTGTTATTGTGTTGTTACATTGTTATTGTGTTGCTACATTATTATTGTGTTGTTACATTGTTATTGTATTGTTACATAGTTATTGTGTTGTTACAAAGTTATTGTGTTGTATTATAACATTGTTATTGTGTTGTTACATTTTTATTGTGTTTTTACATTGTTATTGTGTTGTTACATTGTTATTGTTTGTGTTGTTACATTGTTATTGTGTTGTTACATTGTTATTGTGTTGTTACATATATTTATTGTGTTGTTACAAAGTTATTGTTGTTGTTACATCGTTATTGTGTCCGCACATTGTTATTGTGTTGTTACATAGTTTTTGTGTTGTTACAAAGTTATTGTATTGTGTTGTAACACTGTTATTGTGTTGTTACATTTTTATTGTTTTTTTACATTGTTATTGTGTTGTTACATTGTTATTGTGTTGTTACATTGTTATTGTGTTGTTACATTGTTATTGTGTTTTTACATTGTTATTGTGTTGTTACATTGTTATTGTGTTGTTACATTGTTATTGTGTTGTTACATAGTTATTGTGTTGTTACAAATTTATTGTTTTTTGTTGTTACGTCGCTATTGTGTTCGCTCATTGTTATTGTGTTGTTACATAGTTATTGTGTTGTTACAAAGTTATTGTATTGTGTTGTAATATTGTTATTGTGTTGTTACATTTTTATTGTTTTCTTTACATTATTATTGTGTTGTTACAGTGTTATTGTGTTGTAACATTGTTATTGTGTTGTTATATTTTTATTGTATTATTACATTGTTATTGTGTTGTTACATTTTTATTTGTTCTTTACATTGTTATTGTGTTGTTACATTGTTATTGTGTTGTTACATTGTTATTGTGTTGTTACATTGTTATTGTGTTGTTACATTGTTATTGTGTTGTTACATTGTTATTGTGTTGTTACAGTTGTTATTGTGTTGTTACATTGTTATTGTGTTGTTAAAAAGGTATTGTGTTGTGTTGTTACATTGTTATTGTGTTCTCACATTATTATTGTGTTGTTACATAGATTATTGTGTTGTTACAAAGTTATTGTATTGTATTGTAACATTGTTATTGTGTTGTTACATTTTTATTGTTTTTTTTACATTGTTATTGTGTTGTTACAGTGTTATTGTGTTGTTACATTGTTATTGTTTTGTTATATTTTTATTGTATTATTATATTGTTTTTGTGTTGTTACATTGTTATTGTGCTGTTTCATTGATATTTTTTTTTTCATTGTTATTGTGTTGTTACATAGTTATTGTGTTATTACAAAGTTATTGTATTGTGTTGTAACACTGTTATTGTGTTGTTACATTTTTATTGTTTTTTTTACATTGTTATTGTGTTTTTACATTGTTATTGTGTTGTTACATTGTTATTGTGTTTTTACATTGCTATTGTGTTGTTACATTGTTATTGTGTTGTTACATTTTTATTGTGTTGTTACTATTGTTATTGTGTTTGTTATAACATTGTTATTGTGTTGTTACATTGTTATTGTGTTGTTACATTGTTATTGTGTTGTTACATTGTTATTGTGTTGTTACATTGTTATTGTGTTGTTACATTGTTATTGTGTTGTTACATTGTTATTGTGCTGTTACATCGTAATTGTGTCCGCACATTGTTATTGTGTTGTTACATCATTTTTGTGTTGTTACAAAAGTTGTTGTATTGTGTTGTAACATTGTTATTGTGTTGTTACATTTTTATTGTTTTTTTACATTGTTATTGTGTTGTTACATTGTTATTGTGTTGTTACATTGTTATTGTGTTGTTACATTGTTATTGTGTTTTTACATTGCTATTGTGTTGTTACATTGTTATTGTGTTGTTACATTGTTATTGTGTTGTTACATTGTTATTGTGTTGTTACAAATTTATTGTATTGTGTTGTTACATCGCTATTGTGTTCTCTCATTGTTATTGTGTTGTTACATAGTTATTGTGTTGTTACAAAGTTATTGTATTGTGTTGTAATATTGTTATTGTGTTGTTACATTTTTATTGTTTTCTTTACATTATTATTGTGTTGTTACAGTGTTATTGTGTTGTAACATTGTTATTGTGTTGTTATATTTTTATTGTATTATTACATTGTTATTGTGTTGTTACATTTTTATTGTTTTCTTTACATTATTATTGTGTTGTTACAGTGTTATTGTGTTGTTACATTGTTATTGTGTTGTTACATTTTTATTGTGTTTTTACATTGTTATTGTGTTGTTACATTGTTATTGTGTTGTTACATTGTTATTGTGTTTTTACATTGTTATTGTGTTGTTACATTGTTATTGTGTTGTTACATTGTTATTGTGTTGTTACATTGTTATTGTGTTTTTACATTGTTATTGTGTTGTTACTTTGTTATTTTGTTGTTACATTGTTATTGTGTTGTAACATTGTTATTGTATTGTTACATTATTATTGTGTTGTTACATAGTTATTGTGTTGTTACAAAGTTATTGTGTTGTGTTGTTACATCGTTATTGTGTCCGCACATTGTTATTGTGTTGTTACATAGTTTTTGTGTTGTTAAAAAGTTATTGTATTGTGTTGTAACATTGTTATTGTGTTGTTACATTTTTATTGTTTTTTTACATTGTTATTGTGTTGTTACATTGTTATTGTGTTGTTACATTGTTATTGTGTTGTTACATAATTATTGTGTTGTTACAAAGTTATTGTATAGTGTTGTTATATTGTTATTGTGGTGTTACATGTTATATTGTGTTGTTACATTTTTATTGTGTTGTTACAAAGTTATTGTGTTGAGTTGTAATATTGTTACTGTGTTGTTACATTTTTATTGTATTGTTACAATGTTATTGTGTTGTTACATTGTTATTGTGTTGTTACATTGTTATTGTGTTGTTACATAGTTATTTTGTTGTTACAAAGTTATTGTGTTGTGTTGTTACATCGTTATTGTGTCCGCACATTGTTATTGTGTTGTTACATAGTTTTTGTGTTGTTACAAAGTTATTGTATTGTGTTGTAACACTGTTATTGTGTTGTTACATTTTTATTGTTTTTTTACATTGTTATTGTGTTGTTACAGTGTTATTGTGTTGTTACATTGTTATTGTGTTGTTATATTTTTATTGTATTATTACATTGTTATTGTGTTGTTACATTGTTATTGTGTTGTTACATTATATTATTTTTACATTGTTATTGTGTTGTTACATTGTTATTGTGTTGTTACAAAGTTATTATATTGTGTTGTTACATTGTTATTGTGTTGTTACATTTTATTGTTTTTTTACATTGTTATTGTGTTGTTACATTGTTATTGTGTTGTTACATTGTTATTGTGTTTTTACATTGTTATTGTGTTGTTACATTGTTATTGTGTTGTTACATTGTTATTGTGTTGTTACATTGTTATTGTGTTGTTACATTGTTATTGTGTTGTTACATTGTTATTGTGTTGTTACATTGTTATTGTGTTGTTACATTGTTATTGTGTTGTTACATAGTTATTGTGTTGTTACAAAGTTATTGTGTTGTGTTGTTACATTGTTATTGTGTTGTTACATTTTTATTGTGTTGTTACATTGTTATTGTGTTGTTACATTGTTATTGTGTTGTTACATTTTTATTGTTTTGTTTTACATTGTATATTGTGTTGTTACATTGTTATTGTGTTGTTACATTGTTATTGTGTTGTTACATTTTTATTGTATTGTTACATTGTTATTGTGTTGTTACATTTTTATTGTGTTTTTCATTGATATTTTTTTTTCATTGTTATTGTGTTGTTACATAGTTATTGTGTTGTTACAAAGTTATTGTATTGTGTTGTAATATTGTTATTGTGTTGTTACATTTTTATTGTTTTTTTTACATTGTTATTGTGTTGTTACATTGTTATTGTGTTGTTACATTGTTATTGTTTTTTTACATTGTTATTGTGTTGTTACATTGTTATTGTGTTTTTACATTGTTATTGTGTTGTTAACATAGTTATTGTGTTGTTACATTGTTATTGTGTTGTTACATTGTAATTGTGTTGTTACATTGTTAATGTGTTGTTTCATAGTTATTGTGTTGTTCCAAAGTTATTGTATTGTGTTGTTACATTGTTATTGTGTTGTTACATTGTTATTGTGTTTTTACATTGCTATTGTGTTGTTACATTGTTATTGTGTTGTTACATTGTTATTGTGTTGTTACATAGTTATTGTGTTGTTACAAAGTTATTGTATTGTGTTGTAATATTGTTATTGTGTTGTTACATTTTTATTGTTTTCTTTACATTATTATTGTGTTGTTACAGTGTTATTGTGTTGTTACATTGTTATTGTGTTGTTATATTTTTATTGTATTGTTACATTGTTATTGTGTTGTTACATTGTTATTGTGTTGTTACATTGTTATTGTGTTGTTACATTGTTATTGTGTTGTTACATTGTTATTGTGTTGTTACATTGTTATTGTGTTGTTACATTGTTATTGTGTTGTTACATAGTTATTGTGTTGTTACAAAGTTATTTTATTGTGTTGTAATATGGTTATTGTGTTGTTACATTTTTATTGTTTTCTTTACATTATTATTGTGTTGTTACAGTGTTATTGTGTTGTTACATTGTTATTGTGTTGTTATATTTTTATTGTATTATTACATTGTTATTGTGTTGTTACATTGTTATTGTGTTGTTTACATTGTTATTGTGTTGTTACATTGTTATTGTGTTGTTACATTGTTATTGTGTTGTTACATTGTTATTGTGTTGTTACATTGTTATTGTGTTGTTACATTGTTATTGTGTTGTTACATTGTTATTGTGTTGTTACATTGTTATTGTGTTGTTACATTGTTATTGTGTTTTTACATTGTTATTGTGTTGTTACATTGTTATTTTGTTGTTACATTGTTATTGTGTTGTTACATTGTTATTGTGTTGTTACATTGTTAATGTGTTGTTACATAGTTATTGTGTTGTTACAAAGTTATTGTATTGTGTTGTTACATCGTTATTGTGTTCTCACATTGTTATTGTGTTGTTACATAGTTTTTGTGTTGTTACAAAGTTATTGTATTGTGTTGTAACATTGTTATTGTGTTGTTACATTTTTATTGTTTTTTTACATTGTTATTGTGTTGTTACATTGTTATTGTGTTGTTACATTGTTATTGTGTTGTTACATTGTTATTGTGTTTTTACATTGCTATTGTGTTGTTACATTGTTATTGTGTTGTTACATAGTTATTGTGTTGTTACAAAGTTATTGTATTGTGTTGTAATATGGTTATTGTGTTGTTACATTTTTATTATTTTCTTTACATTATTATTGTGTTGTTACAGTGTTATTGTGTTGTTACATTGTTATTGTGTTGTTATATTTTTATTGTATTATTACATTGTTATTGTGTTGTTACATTTTTATTATTTTTTTACATTGTTATTGTGTTGTTACATTGTTATTGTGTTGTTACATTGTTATTGTGTTGTTACATTGTTATTGTGTTGTTACATTGTTATTGTGTTGTTACATTGTTATTGTGTTGTTACATTGTTATTGTGTTGTTACATTGTTATTGTGTTGTTACATTGTTATTGTGTTGTTACATTGTTATTGTGTTGTTACATTTTTATTGTATTGTTACATTGTTATTGTGTTGTTACATTGTTATTGTGTTGTTACATTGTTATTGTGTTGTTACATTGTTATTGTGTTGTTACATTTTTATTGTGTTATTACATTTTATTGTGTTGTTACATTGTTATTGTGTTGTTATATTTTTATTTTTTTTACATTGTTATTGTGTTGTTACATTTTTATTGTGTTGTTACATTGTTATTGTGTTGTTACATTGTTATTGTGTTTTTACATTGCTATTGTGTTGTTACATTGTTATTGTGTTGTTACATTGTTATTGTGTTGTTACATTGTTATTGTGTTGTTACAAATTTATTGTATTGTGTTGTTACATCGCTATTGTGTTCTCTCATTGTTATTGTGTTGTTACATAGTTATTGTGTTGTTACAAAGTTATTGTATTGTGTTGTAATATGGTTATTGTGTTGTTACATTTTTATTGTTTTCTTTACATTATTATTGTGTTGTTACAGTGTTATTGTGTTGTAACATTGTTATTGTGTTGTTATATTTTTATTGTATTATTACATTGTTATTGTGTTGTTACATTTTTATTGTGTTGTTGCATTGTTATTGTGTTGTTACATTGTTATTGTGTTGTTACATTGTTATTGTGTTGTTACATTGTTATTGTGTTGTTACATTGTTATTGTGTTGTTACATTGTTATTGTGTTGTTACATTGTTATTGTGTTGTTACATTGTTATTGTGTTGTTACATTGTTATTGTGTTGTTACATTGTTATTGTGTTATTACATTGTTATTGTGTTGTTACATTGTTATTGTGTTGTTACATTGTTATTGTGTTTTATTGTTACATTGTTATTGTGTTGTTACATTGTTATTGTGTTGTTACATTGTTATTGTGTTGTTACATTGTTATTGTGTTGTTACAAAGTTATTGTATTGTGTTGTAATATGGTTATTGTGTTGTTACATTTTTATTGTGTTGTTACATTGTTATTGTGTTGTTACATTGTTATTGTGTTGTTACATTGTTATTGTGTTGTTACATTGTTATTGTGTTGTTACATTGTTATTTTGTTGTTGCATTGTTCTTGTGTTGTTACATTGTTATTGTGTTGTTACATTGTTATTGTGTTGTTACATTGTTATTGTGTTGTTACATTGTTATTGTGTTGTTACATTGTTATTGTGTTGTTACATTGTTATTGTGTTGTTACATTGTTACTGTGTTGTTACATTGTTATTGTGTTGTTACATTGTTATTGTGTTGTTACATTGTTATTGTGTTGTTACATTGTTATTGTGTTGTTACATTGTTATTGTGTTGTTACATAGTTATTGTGTTGTTACAAAGTTATTGTGTTGTGTTGTAACATTGTTATTGTGTTGTTACATTTTTATTGTGTTTTTACATTGTTATTGTGTTGTTACATTGTTATTGTGTTGTTACATTTTATTTTTGTTACTATTGTGTTGTTACAAAGTTATTGTGTTGTGTTGTACATTGTTATTGTGTTGTTACATTGTTATTGTGTTTTACATTGTTATTGTGTTGTTACATTTTATTGTGTTGTAACATTGTTATTGTGTTGTTACATTTTTATTGTTTTCTTTACATTGTTATTGTGTTGTTACATTGTTATTGTGTTGTTACATTGTTATTGTGTTGTTATATTTTTATTGTATTATTACATTGTTATTGTGTTGTTACATTGTTATTGTGTTGTTACATTGTTATTGTGTTGTTACATTGTTATTGTGTTGTTACATTGTTATTGTGTTGTTACATTGTTATTGTGTTGTTACATTGTTATTGTGTTGTTACATTGTTATTGTGTTGTTACATTGTTATTGTGTTGTTACATTGTTATTGTGTTGTTACATAGTTATTGTGTTGTTACAAAGTTATTGTATTGTGTTGTTACATTGTTATTGTGTTGTTACATTTTTATTGTTTTTTTACATTGTTATTGTGTTGTTACATTGTTATTGTGTTGTTACATTGTTATTGTGTTTTTACATTGTTATTGTGTTGTTACATTGTTATTGTGTTGTTACATTGTTATTGTGTTGTTACATTGTTATTGTGTTGTTACATTGTTATTGTGTTGTTACATTGTTATTGTGTTGTTACATTGTTATTGTGTTGTTACAAATTATTGTATTGTGTTGTTACATCGTTATTGTGTTCTCACATTGTTATTGTGTTGTTACATAGTTATTGTGTTGTTACAAAGTTATTGTATTGTGTTGTAATATGGTTATTGTGTTGTTACATTTTTATTGTTTTCTTTACATTATTATTGTGTTGTTACAGTGTTATTGTGTTGTAACATTGTTATTGTGTTGTTACATTTTTATTGTGTTATTACATTGTTATTGTGTTGTTACATTGTTATTGTGTTGTTACATTGTTATTGTGTTTTTACATTGTTATTGTGTTGTTACATTGTTATTGTGTTGTTACATTGTTATTGTGTTGTTACATTGTTATTGTGTTGTTACATTATTATTGTGTTGTTACATTGTTATTGTGTTGTTACATAGTTATTGTGTTTGTTGTTATATTGTTATTGTGTTGTTACATTGTTGTTGTGTTTTTACATTGCTATTGTATTGTTACATTGTTATTGTGTTGTTACAAAGTTATTGTGTTTGTTGTAATATTGTTATTGTGTTGTTACATTTTTATTGTGTTTTACATTGTTATTGTGTTGTTACATTGTTATTGTGTTGTTACATTGTTATTGTGTTGTTACATAGTTATTGTGTTGTTACAAAGTTATTGTGTTGTGTTGTTACATCGTTATTGTGTCCTCACATTGTTATTGTGTTGTTACATAGTTTTTGTGTTGTTACAAAGTTATTGTATTGTGTTGTAACACTGTTATTGTGTTGTTACATTTTTATTGTTTTTTTACATTGTTATTGTGTTGTTACAGTGTTATTGTGTTGTTACATTGTTATTGTTTTGTTATATTTTTATTGTATTATTACATTGTTATTGTGTTGTTACATTGTTATTGTGTTGTTACATTGTTATTGTGTTGTTACATTGTTATTGTGTTGTTACATTGTTATTGTGTTGTTACATTGTTATTGTGTTGTTACATTGTTATTGTGTTGTTACATTGTTATTGTGTTGTTACATTGTTATTGTGTTGTTACATTGTTTTGTACTGTTATTGTGTTGTTTCATTGTTATTGTGTTGTTACATTGTTATTGTGTTTTTACATTGTTATTGTGTTGTTACATTGTTATTGTGTTTTTACATTGTTATTGTGTTGTTACATTGTTATTGTGTTGTTACATTGTTATTGTGCTTTTTCATTGATATTTTTCTTTACATTGTTATTGTGTTGTTACATTAGTTATTGTGTTGTTACATAGTTATTGTATTGTTACAAAATTATTGTGTTGTGTTGTTACATTGTTATTGTGTTTTTTCATTGCTATTGTGTTTTTACATCGCTATTGTGTTGTTACATTGTTATTGTGTTGTTACATTGTTATTGTGTTTTACAAATTTATTGATTGTGTTGTTACATTGCTATTGTGTTGTTACATTTTTATTGTGTTGTTACATTGTTATTGTGTTGTTACATTTTTATTGTTTTCTTTACATTATTATTGTGTTGTTACAGTGTTATTGTGTTGTTACATTGTTATTGTGTTGTTATATTTTTATTGTATTATTACATTGTTATTGTGTTGTTACATTTTTATTGTTTTCTTACATTGTTATTGTGTTGTTACAGTGTTATTGTGTTGTTACATTGTTATTGTGTTGTTATATTTTTATTGTATTATTACATTGTTATTGTGTTGTTACATTTTTATTGTGTTGTTACATTGTTATTGTGTTGTTACATTGTTATTGTGTTGTTACATTGTTATTGTGTTTTTACATTGTTATTGTGTTGTTACATTGTTATTGTGTTGTTACATTGTTATTGTGTTGTTACATTGTTATTGTGTTGTTACATTGTTATTGTGTTGTTACATTGTTATTGTGTTGTTACATTGTTATTGTGTTGTTACAAAGTTATTGTGTTGTTACATTGTTATTGTGTTGTTATATTTTTATTGTGTTATTACATTGTTATTGTGTTGTTACATTGTTATTGTGTTGTTACATTGTTATTGTGTTGTTACATTGTTATTGTGTTGTTACATTGTTATTGTGTTGTAATATTGTTATTGTGTTGTTACATTGTTATTGTGTTGTTACATTGTTATTGTGTTGTTACATTGTTATTGTGTTGTTACATTGTTATTGTGTTGTTACATTGTTATTGTGTTGTTACATTGTTATTGTGTTGTTATATTTTTATTGTATTATTACATTGTTATTGTGTTGTTACATTGTTATTGTGTTGTTACATTGTTATTGTGTTGTTACATTGTTATTGTGTTGTTACATTGTTATTGTGTTTTTACATTGTTATTGTGTTGTTACATTGTTATTGTGTTGTTACATTTTTATTGTGTTGTTACATTGTTATTGTGTTGTTACATTGTTATTGTGTTGTTACATTGTTATTGTGTTGTTACAAAGTTATTGTGTAGTGTTGTTACATTGTTATTATGGTGTTACACTGTTATGTTGTGTTGTTACATTGTTATTGTGTTGTTACATAGTTATTGTGTTGTTACAAAGTTATTGTGTTGTGTTGTAATATTGTTACTGTGTTGTTACATTTTTATTGTGTTGTTACATTGTTATTGTGTTGTTACATTGTTATTGTGTTGTTACAGTTTTATTGTGTTGTTACATTGTTATTGTGTTGTTACATTGTTATTGTGTTGTTACATTGTTATTGTGTTGTCACATTGTTATTGTGTTGTTACATAGTTATTGTGTTGTTACAAAGTTATTGTATTGTGTTGTAACACTGTTATTGTGTTGTTACATTTTTATTGTTTTTTTACATTGTTATTGTGTTGTTACATTGTTATTGTGTTGTTACATTGTTATTGTGTTGTTACATTGTTATTGTGTTGTTACATTGTTATTGTGTTGTTACATTGTTATTGTGTTGTTACATTGTTATTGTGTTGTTACATTGTTATTGTGTTGTTACATTGTTATTGTGTTGTTACATTGTTATTGTGTTGTTACATTGTTATTGTGTTT
Source organism: Drosophila bunnanda (assembly GCA_035046265.1). NCBI lineage: Eukaryota > Metazoa > Arthropoda > Insecta > Diptera > Drosophilidae > Drosophila > Drosophila bunnanda. Next base: position 22,746 of record JAWNOB010000135.1, read on the forward strand.
TTACATTGTTATTGTGTTGTTACATTGTTATTGTGTTGTTACATTGTTATTGTGTTGTTACATTGTTATTGTGTTGTTACATTGTTATTGTGTTGTTACATTGTTATTGTGTTGTTACATTGTTATTGTGTTTTTACATTGTTATTGTGTTGTTACAGTGTTATTGTGTTGTTACATTGTTATTGTGTTGTTATATTTTTATTGTATTATTACATTGTTATTGTGTTGTTACATTGTTATTGTGTTGTTACATTGTTATTGTGTTGTTACATTGTTATTGTGTTTTTACATTGTTATTGTGTTGTTACATTGTTATTGTGTTGTTACATTGTTATTGTGTTGTTACATTGTTATTGTGTTGTTACATTGTTATTGTGTTGTTATATTTTTATTGTGTTGTTACATTGTTATTGTGTTGTTACATTGTTATTGTGTTGTTACATTGTTATTGTGTTTTTACATTGTTATTGTGTTGTTACATTGTTATTGTGTTGTTACATTGTTATTGTGTTGTTATATTTTTATTGTATTATTACATTGTTATTGTGTTGTTACATTGTTATTGTGTTGTTACATTGTTATTGTGTTGTTACATTGTTATTGTGTTGTTACATTGTTATTGTGTTGTTACATTGTTATTGTGTTGTTACATTGTTATTGTGTTGTTACATTGTTATTGTGTTGTTACATTGTTATTGTGTTGTTACATTGTTATTGTGTTGTTACATTGTTATTGTGTTGTTACATAGTTATTGTGTTGTTACAAAGTTATTGTATTGTGTTGTAATATTGTTATTGTGTTGTTACATTTTTATTGTTTTCTTTACATTATTATTGTGTTGTTACAGTGTTATTGTGTTGTTACATTGTTATTGTGTTGTTATATTTTTATTGTATTATTACATTGTTATTGTGTTGTTACATTTTTATTGTGTTGTTACATTGTTATTGTGTTGTTACATTGTTATTGTGTTGTTACATTGTTATTGTGTTGTTACATTGTTATTGTGTTGTTACATTGTTATTGTGTTGTTACATTGTTATTGTGTTGTTACATTGTTATTGTGTTGTTACATTGTTATTGTGTTGTTACATTGTTATTGTGTTGTTACATTGTTATTGTGTTGTTACATTAATATTTACATTGTTATTGTGTTGTTACATTGTTATTGTGTTGTTACAAAGTTATTGTATTGTGTTGTAATATGGTTATTGTGTTGTTACATTTTTATTGTGTTGTTACATTGTTATTGTGTTGTTACATTGTTATTGTGTTGTTACATTGTTATTGTGTTGTTACATTGTTATTGTGTTGTTACATTGTTATTGTGTTGTTACATTTTTATTGTGTTGTTACATTGTTATTGTGTTGTTACATTGTTATTGTGTTGTTACATTGTTATTGTGTTGTTACATTGTTATTGTGTTGTTACATTGTTATTGTGTTGTTACATTGTTATTGTGTTGTTACATTGTTATTGTGTTGTTACATTGTTATTGTGTTGTTACATTGTTATTGTGTTGTTACATAGTTATTGTGTTGTTACAAAGTTATTGTATTGTGTTGTAATATGGTTATTGTGTTGTTACATTTTTATTGTTTTCTTTACATTATTATTGTGTTGTTACAGTGTTATTGTGTTGTAACATTGTTATTGTGTTGTTATATTTTTATTGTATTATTACATTGTTATTGTGTTGTTACATTTTTATTGTGTTGTTGCATTGTTATTGTGTTGTTACATTGTTATTGTGTTGTTACATTGTTATTGTGTTGTTACATTGTTATTGTGTTGTTACATTGTTATTGTGTTGTTACATTGTTATTGTGTTGTTACATTGTTATTGTGTTGTTACATTGTTATTGTGTTGTTACATTGTTATTGTGTTGTTACATTGTTATTGTGTTGTTACATTGTTATTGTGTTGTTACATTGTTATTGTGTTGTTACATTGTTATTGTGTTGTTACATAGTTATTGTGTTGTTACAAAGTTATTGTATTGTGTTGTAATATTGTTATTGTGTTGTTACATTTTTATTGTTTTTTTACATTGTTATTGTGTTGTTACATTGTTATTGTGTTGTTACATTGTTATTGTGTTGTTATATTTTTATTGTATTATTACATTGTTATTGTGTTGTTACATTGTTATTGTGTTGTTACATTGTTATTGTGTTGTTACATTGTTATTGTGTTGTTACATTGTTATTGTGTTGTTACATTGTTATTGTGTTGTTACATTGTTATTGTGTTGTTACATTGTTATTGTGTTGTTACATTGTTATTGTGTTGTTACATTGTTATTGTGTTGTTACATTGTTATTGTGTTGTTACATTGTTATTGTGTTGTTACATTGTTATTGTGTTGTTACATTGTTATTGTGTTGTTACATTGTTATTGTGTTGTTACATTGTTATTGTGTTGTTACATTGTTATTGTGTTGTTACATTGTTATTGTGTTGTTACATTGTTATTGTGTTGTTACATTGTTATTGTGTTGTTACATTGTTATTGTGTTGTTACATTGTTATTGTGTTTTTACATTGTTATTGTGTTGTTACATTGTTATTGTGTTGTTACATTGTTATTGTGTTGTTACATTGTTATTGTGTTGTTACATTGTTATTGTGTTGTTACATTGTTATTGTGTTGTTACATTGTTATTGTGTTGTTACATTGTTATTGTGTTGTTACATTGTTATTGTGTTGTTACATTGTTATTGTGTTGTTACATTGTTATTGTGTTGTTACATTGTTATTGTGTTGTTACATTGTTATTGTGTTGTTACATAGTTATTGTGTTGTTACAAAGTTATTGTATTGTGTTGTAATATTGTTATTGTGTTGTTACATTTTTATTGTTTTCTTTACATTATTATTGTGTTGTTACAGTGTTATTGTGTTGTTACATTGTTATTGTGTTGTTATATTTTTATTGTATTATTACATTGTTATTGTGTTGTTACATTTTTATTGTGTTGTTGCATTGTTATTGTGTTGTTACATTGTTATTGTGTTGTTACATTGTTATTGTGTTGTTACATTGTTATTGTGTTGTTACATTGTTATTGTGTTGTTACATTGTTATTGTGTTGTTACAATGTTATTTATTGTGTTGTAACATTGTTATTGTGTTGTTACATTTTTATTGTTTTTTTACATTGTTATTGTGTTGTTACAGTGTTATTGTGTTGTTACATTGTTATTGTGTTGTTATATTTTTATTGTATTATTACATTGTTATTGTGTTGTTACATTGTTATTGTGTTGTTACATTGTTATTGTGTTGTTACATTGTTATTGTGTTGTTACATTGTTATTGTGTTGTTACATTGTTATTGTGTTGTTACATTGTTATTGTGTTGTTACATTGTTATTGTGTTGTTACATTGTTATTGTGTTGTTACATTGTTATTGTGTTGTTACATTGTTATTGTGTTGTTACATTGTTATTGTGTTGTTACATTGTTATTGTGTTGTTACATAGTTATTGTGTTGTTACAAAGTTATTGTATTGTGTTGTAACATTGTTATTGTGTTGTTACATTTTTATTGTTTTTTTACATTGTTATTGTGTTGTTACAGTGTTATTGTGTTGTTACATTGTTATTGTGTTGTTATATTTTTATTGTGTTTTTACATTGTTATTGTGTTGTTACATTGTTATTGTGTTGTTACATTGTTATTGTGTTGTTACATTGTTATTGTGTTGTTACATTGTTATTGTGTTGTTACATTGTTATTGTGTTGTTACATTGTTATTGTGTTGTTACATTGTTATTGTGTTGTTACATTGTTATAGTGTTGTTACATTGTTATTGTGTTGTTACATTGTTATTGTGTTGTTACATTGTTATTGTGTTGTTACATTTTTATTGTGTTTTTACATTGTTATTGTGTTGTTACATTGTTATTGTGTTGTTACATTGTTATTGTGTTGTTACATTGTTATTGTGTTGTTACATTGTTATTGTTTGTTACATTGTTATTGTGTTGTTATTGTTATTGTGTTGTTACATTGTTATTGTGTTGTTACATTGTTATTGTGTTGTTACATTGTTATTGTGTTGTTACATTGTTATTGTGTTGTTACATTGTTATTGTGTTGTTACATTGTTATTGTGTTGTTACATTGTTATTGTGTTGTTACATTGTTATTGTGTTTTTACATTGCTATTGTGTTGTTACATTGTTATTGTGTTGTTACATTGTTATTGTGTTGTTACATTGTTATTGTGTTGTTACAATTAGTTATTGTGTTGTTACATTGTTATTGTGTTGTTACATAGTTATTGTGTTGTTACAAAGTTATTGTATTGTGTTGTAATATTGTTATTGTGTTGTTACATTTTTATTGTGTTGTTACATTGTTATTGTGTTGTTACATTGTTATTGTGTTGTTACATTGTTATTGTGTTGTTACATTGTTATTGTGTTGTTACATTGTTATTGTGTTGTTACATTGTTATTGTGTTGTTACATTGTTATTGTGTTGTTACATTGTTATTGTGTTGTTACATTGTTATTGTGTTGTTACATTGTTATTGTGTTGTTACATTGTTATTGTGTTGTTACATTGTTATTGTGTTGTTACATTGTTATTGTGTTGTTACATTGTTATTGTGTTGTTACATTGTTATTGTGTTGTTACAGTGTTATTGTGTTGTTACATTTTATTGTGTTGTTACATTGTTATTGTGTTGTTACATTTTTATTGTGTTTTTACATTGTTATTGTGTTGTTACAGTGTTATTGTGTTGTTACATTGTTATTGTGTTGTTATATTTTTATTGTATTATTACATTGTTATTGTGTTGTTACATTGTTATTGTGTTGTTACATTGTTATTGTGTTGTTACATTGTTATTGTGTTGTTACATTTTTATTGTTTTGTTACATTGTTATTGTGTTGTTACATTGTTATTGTGTTGTTACATTGTTATTGTGTTGTTACATTTTTTTTTGTGTTTTTACATTGCTATTTTGTTGTTACATTGTTATTGTGTTGTTACATTGTTATTGTGTTGTTACATAGTTATTGTGTTGTTACAAAGTTATTGTATTGTGTTGTAACATTGTTATTGTGTTGTTACATTTTTATTGTGTTTTTACATTGTTATTGTGTTGTTACAGTGTTATTGTGTTGTTACATTGTTATTGTGTTGTTATATTTTTATTGTATTATTACATTGTTATTGTGTTGTTACATTGTTATTGTGTTGTTACATTGTTATTGTGTTGTTACATTGTTATTGTGTTGTTACATTGTTATTGTGTTGTTACATTGTTATTGTGTTGTTACATTGTTATTGTGTTGTTACATTGTTATTGTGTTGTTACAAATTGTTATTGTGTTGTTACATTTTTATTGTGTTGTTACATTGTTATTGTGTTGTTACATTGTTATTGTGTTGTTACATTGTTATTGTGTTGTTATATTTTTATTGTATTATTACATTGTTATTGTGTTGTTACATTGTTATTGTGTTGTTACATTGTTATTGTGTTGTTACATTGTTATTGTGTTTTTACATTGTTATTGTGTTGTTACATTGTTATTGTGTTGTTACATTGTTATTGTGTTGTTACATTGTTATTGTGTTGTTACATTGTTATTGTGTTGTTACATTGTTATTGTGTTGTTACATTGTTATTGTGTTGTTACATTGTTATTGTGTTGTTACATTGTTATTGTGTTGTTACATTTTTATTGTGTTGTTACATTGTTATTGTGTTGTTACATTGTTATTGTGTTTTTACATTGTTATTGTGTTGTTACATTGCTATTGTGTTGTTACATTGTTATTGTGTTGTTACATTGTTATTGTGTTGTTACATAGTTATTGTGTTGTTACAAAGTTATTGTGTTGTGTTGTAATATTGTTACTGTGTTGTTACATTTTTATTGTATTGTTACAATGTTATTGTGCTGTTACATTGTTATTGTGTTGTTACATTTTTATTGTGTTGTTACATAGTTATTTTGTTGTTACAAAGTTATTGTGTTGTGTTGTTACATAGTTTTTGTGTTGTTACAAAGTTATTGTAATGTGTTGTAACACTGTTATTGTGTTGTTACATTTTATTGTGTTCTTACATTGTTATTGTGTTGTTACATTTGTATTTTGTTGTTACATTGTTATTGTTTGTTACATTGTATTTTTTGTTACACTGTTATTGTGTTGTTACATTTTTATTGTTTTTTTACATTGTTATTGTGTTGTTACAGTGTTATTGTGTTGTTACATTGTTATTGTGTTGTTATATTTTTATTGTATTATTACATTGTTATTGTGTTGTTACATTGTTATTGTGTTGTTACATTGTTATTGTGTTGTTACATTGTTATTGTGTTGTTACATTGTTATTGTGTTGTTACATTGTTATTGTGTTGTTACATTGTTATTGTGTTGTTACATTGTTATTGTGTTGTTACATTGTTATTGTGTTGTTACATTTGTTATTGTGTTGTTACATTGTTATTGTGTTGTTACATTGTTATTGTGTTGTTACATTGTTATTGTGTTGTTACATTTGTTATTGTGTTGTTACATTGTTATTGTGTTTTTACATTGTTATTGTGTTTTTACATTGCTATTGTGTTGTTTCATTGATATTTTTCTTTTCATTGTTTTTGTGGTGTTACATAGTTTTGTATTGTGTTGTTGTTGGTTATTGTGTTGTTACATTTTTATTATTTTCTGAACATCATTATTGTGTTGTTACAGTGTTATTGTGTTGTTACATTGTTATTGTGTTGTTATATTTTTATTGTATTATTACATTGTTATTGTGTTGTTACATTGTTATTGTGTTGTTACATTGTTATTGTGTTGTTACATTGTTATTGTGTTGTTACATTGTTATTGTGTTGTTACATTGTTATTGTGTTGTTACATTGTTATTGTGTTGTTACATTGTTATTGTGTTGTTACATTGTTATTGTGTTGTTACATTGTTATTGTGTTGTTACATTGTTATTGTGTTGTTACATTGTTATTGTGTTGTTACATTGTTATTGTGTTGTTACATTGTTATTGTGTTGTTACATTGTTATTGTGTTGTTACATTGTTATTGTGTTGTTACATTGTTATTGTGTTGTTACATTGTTATTGTGTTGTTACATAGTTATTGTGTTGTTACAAAATTATTGTATTGTGTTGTTACATCGCTATGTTGTCCGCACATTGTTATTGTGTTGTTACATAGTTTTTGTGTTGTTACAATGTAGTTGTATTGTGTTGTAACATTGTTATTGTGTTGTTACATTTTTATTGTGTTTTTACATTGTTATTGTGTTGTTACATTGTTATTGTGTTGTTACATTGTTATTGTGTTGTTACATTGTTATTGTGTTGTTACATTGTTATTGTGTTGTTACATAGTTATTGTGTTGTTACAAAGTTATTGTATTGTGTTGTAATATTGTTATTGTGTTGTTACATTTTTATTGTTTTCTTTACATTATTATTGTGTTGTTACAGTGTTATTGTGTTGTTACATTGTTATTGTGTTGTTACATTTTTATTGTGTTGTTACATTGTTATTGTGTTGTTACATTGTTATTGTGTTGTTACATTGTTATTGTGTTGTTATATTTTTATTGTATTATTACATTGTTATTGTGTTGTTACATTTTTATTGTGTTGTTGCATTGTTATTGTGTTGTTACATTGTTATTGTGTTGTTACATTGTTATTGTGTTTTTACATTGCTATTGTGTTGTTACATTGTTATTTTGTTGTTACATTGTTCTTGTGTTGTAACATTGTTATTGTGTTGTTACATTATTATTGTGTTGTTACATTGTTATTGTGTTGTTACAAAGTTATTGTGTAGTGTTGTTTTATTGTTATTATGGTGTTACACTGTTATGTTGTGTTGTTACATTGTTATTGTGTTGTTACATAGTTATTTTGTTGTTACAAAGTTATTGTATTGTGTTGTTACATAGTTTTTGTGTTGTTACAAAGTTATTGTAATGTGTTGTAACACTGTTATTGTGTTGTTACATTTTTATTGTTTTTTTACATTGTTATTGTGTTGTTACAGTGTTATTGTGTTGTTACATTGTTATTGTTTTGTTATATTTTTATTGTATTATTATATTGTTATTGTGTTGTTACATTGTTATTGTGTTGTTACATTGTTATTGTGTTGTTACATTGTTATTGTGTTGTTACATTTTTATTGTGTTGTTACATTGTTATTGTGTTGTTACATTGTTATTGTGTTGTTACATTGTTATTGTGTTGTTACATTGTTATTGTGTTGTTACATTGTTATTGTGTTGTTACATTGTTATTGTGTTGTTACATTGTTATTGTGTTGTTACATTGTTATTGTGTTGTTACATTGTTATTGTGTTGTTACATTTTTATTGTGTTATTACATTGTTATTGTGTTGTTACATTGTTATTGTGTTGTTACATTGTTATTGTGTTGTTACATTGTTATTGTGTTGTTACATTGTTATTGTGTTGTTACATTGTTATTGTGTTGTTACATTGTTATTGTGTTGTTACATTGTTATTGTGTTGTTACATTGTTATTGTGTTGTTACATTTTTATTGTGTTGTTACATTGTTATTGTGTTGTTACATTGTTATTGTGTTGTTACATTTTTATTGTGTTGTTACATAGTTATTTTGTTGTTACAAAGTTATTGTGTTGTGTTGTTACATAGTTTTTGTGTTGTTACAAAGTTATTGTAATGTGTTGTAACACTGTTATTGTGTTGTTACATTTTTATTGTTTTTTTACATTGTTATTGTGTTGTTACAGTGTTATTGTGTTGTTACATTGTTATTGTTTTGTTATATTTTTATTTTATTATTACATTGTTATTGTGTTGTTACATTGTTATTGTGTTGTTACATTGTTATTGTGTTGTTACATTGTTATTGTGTTGTTACATTGTTATTGTGTTGTTACATTGTTATTGTGTTGTTACATTGTTATTGTGTTGTTACATTGTTATTGTGTTGTTACATTGTTATTGTGTTGTTACATTGTTATTGTGTTGTTACATTGCTATTGTGCTGTTTCATTGATATTTTTTTTTTCATTGTTATTGTGTTGTTACATTGTTATTGTGTTGTTACATTGTTATTGTGTTGTTACATTGTTATTGTGTTGTTACATTGTTATTGTGTTGTTACATTGTTATTGTGTTGTTACATTGGTTATTGTGTTGTTACATTGTTATTGTGTTGTTACATTGTTATTGTGTTGTTACATTGTTATTGTGTTGTTACATAGTTTTTGTGTTGTTACAAAGTTATTGTAATGTGTTGTAACATTGTTATTGTGTTGTTACATTTTTATTGTTTTTTTACATTGTTATTGTGTTGTTACATTGTTATTGTGTTGTTACATTGTTATTGTGTTGTTACATTGTTATTGTGTTTTTACATTGCTATTGTGTTGTTACATTGTTATTGTGTTGTTACATTGTTATTGTGTTGTTACATTGTTATTGTGTTGTTACATTGTTATTGTGTTGTTACATTGTTATTGTGTTGTTACATTGTTATTGTGTTGTTACAAAGTTATTGTATTGTGTTGTTACATCGTTATTGTGTTCTCACATTGTTATTGTGTTGTTACATTGTTATTGTGTTGTTACAATTTATTGTATTGTGTTGTTACATTGTTATTGTGTTGTTACATTTTTATTGTTTTTTTACATTGTTATTGTGTTGTTACATTGTTATTGTGTTGTTACATTGTTATTGTGTTGTTACATTGTTATTGTGTTGTTACATTGTTATTGTGTTGTTACAAAGTTATTGTATTGTGTTGTTGTTGTTTATTGTGTTGTTACATTTTTATTGTTTTCTTTACATTATTATTGTGTTGTTACAGTGTTATTGTGTTGTTACATTGTTATTGTGTTATTACATTGTTATTGTGTTGTTACATTGTTATTGTGTTGTTACATTGTTATTGTGTTGTTACATTGTTATTGTGTTGTTACATTGTTATTGTGTTGTTACATTGTTATTGTGTTGTTACATTGTTATTGTGTTGTTACATTGTTATTGTGTTGTTACAAAATTATTGTATTGTGTTGTTACATCGCTATTGTGTTTATTGTGTTGTTACATAGTTATTGTGTTGTTACAAAGTTATTGTATTGTGTTGTAATATGGTTATTGTGTTGTTACATTTTTATTGTTTTCTTTACATTGTTATTGTGTTGTTACATTGTTATTGTGTTGTTATATTTTTATTGTATTATTACATTGTTATTGTGTTGTTACATTGTTATTGTGTTGTTACATTGTTATTGTGTTTTTACATTGCTATTGTGTTGTTACATTGTTATTTTGTTGTTACATTGTTCTTGTGTTGTTACATTGTTATTGTGTTGTTACATTATTATTGTGTTGTTACATAGTTATTGTGTTGTTACAAAGTTATTGTGTAGTGTTGTTTTATTTTTATTATGGTGTTACACTGAAATGTTGTGTTGTAACATTGTTATTGTGTTGTTACATAGTTATTTTGTTGTTACAAAAATATTGTGTTGTGTTGTTACATAGTTTTTGTGTTGTTACAAAGTTATTGTAATGTGTTGTAACACTGTTATTGTGTTGTTACATTTTTATTGTTTTTTTACATTGTTATTGTGTTGTTACAGTGTTATTGTGTTGTTACATTGTTATTGTTTTGTTATATTTTTATTGTATTATTATATTGTTATTGTGTTGTTACATTGTTATTGTGTTGTTACATTGTTATTGTGTTGTTACATTGTTATTGTGTTGTTACATTGTTATTGTGTTGTTACATTGTTATTGTGTTGTTACATTGTTATTGTGTTGTTACATTGTTATTGTGTTGTTACATTGTTATTGTGTTGTTACATTGTTATTGTGTTGTTACATTGTTATTGTGTTGTTACATTGTTATTGTGTTGTTACATTGTTATTGTGTTGTTACATTGTTATTGTGTTGTTACAAATTATTGTATTGTGTTGTTACATTGTTATTGTGTTGTTACATTTTTATTGTGTTTTTACATTGTTATTGTGTTGTTACAGTGTTATTGTGTTGTTACATTGTTATTGTGTTGTTATATTTTTATTGTATTATTACATTGTTATTGTGTTGTTACATTGTTATTGTGTTGTTACATTGTTATTGTGTTGTTACATTGTTATTGTGTTGTTACATTGTTATTGTGTTGTTACATTGTTATTGTGTTGTTACATTGTTATTGTGTTGTTACATAGTTATTGTGTTGTTACAAAGTTATTGTATTGTGTTGTAATATTGTTATTGTGTTGTTACATTTTTATTGTTTTCTTTACATTATTATTGTGTTGTTACAGTGTTATTGTGTTGTTACATTGTTATTGTGTTGTTACATTGTTATTGTGTTGTTACATTGTTATTGTGTTGTTACATTGTTATTGTGTTGTTACATTGTTATTGTGTTGTTACATTGTTATTGTGTTGTTACATTGTTATTGTGTTGTTACATTGTTATTGTGTTGTTACATTGTTATTGTGTTGTTACATTGTTATTGTGTTGTTACATTGTTATTGTGTTGTTACATTGTTATTGTGTTGTTACATTGTTATTGTGTTGTTACATTGTTATTGTGTTGTTACATTGTTATTGTGTTGTTACATTGTTATTGTGTTGTTACATTGTTATTGTGTTGTTACATTGTTATTGTGTTGTTACATTGTTATTGTGTTGTTACATTGTTATTGTGTTGTTACATTGTTATTGTGTTTTCACATTGTTATTGTGTTGTTACATAGTTATTGTGTTGTTACAAAGTTATTGTATTGTGTTGTAATATTGTTATTGTGTTGTTACATTTTTATTGTTTTTTTACATTGTTATTGTGTTGTTACAGTGTTATTGTGTTGTTACATTGTTATTGTGTTGTTATATTTTTATTGTATTATTACATTGTTATTGTGTTGTTACATTGTTATTGTGTTGTTACATTGTTATTGTGTTGTTACATTGTTATTGTGTTGTTACATTATTGTTATTGTGTTGTTACATTGTTATTGTGTTTTCATTGTGTTGTTACATTGTTATTGTGTTGTTACAAAGTTATTGTATTGTGTTGTAATATGGTTATTGTGTTGTTACATTTTTATTGTTTTTTTACATTGTTATTGTGTTGTTACATTGTTATTGTGTTGTTACATTGTTATTGTGTTGTTACATTGTTATTGTGTTGTTACATTGTTATTGTGTTGTTACATTGTTATTGTGTTGTTACATTGTTATTGTGTTGTTACATTGTTATTGTGTTGTTACATTGTTATTGTGTTGTTACATTGTTATTGTGTTTTTACATTGCTATTGTGTTGTTACATTGTTATTGTGTTGTTACATTGTTATTGTGTTGTTACATTGTTATTGTGTTGTTACATTTTTATTGTGTTGTTACATTGTTATTGTGTTGTTACATTGTTATTGTGTTGTTACATTGTTATTGTGTTGTTACATTGTTATTGTGTTGTTACAAAGTTATTGTATTGTGTTGTTACATTGTTATTGTGTTGTTACATTGTTATTGTGTTGTTACATTGTTATTGTGTTGTTACATGTGTTGTGTGTGTGTTTAATTTTGTGTGTATGTTTATTTTTCATGTTAATTTATTGTGTCTGTTACATAGTTTTTGTTTTGTTCATGTGTCTACCTATTGTTTTTATTTTTTGTGTGTTATATTTTATTTTTATTAAATTTATGTTTTTTTGTGTTTGTTACATTGTTATTGTGTTTTACATCTTTGTAATTTGTTATATTTTTTATTGTGTTGTAATACATTGTTATTGTATTGTTATTTACATATATATGTGTTTTTACATATTTATATTGTTTGTTGTTGTTGTTTTTGGTTTAAATTTTTATTGTGTTGTACCCTACCATTTTTTTGTTATTTTGTTGATATTATTTTATTGTCTTGTTGTTAAATGTGTTGTTATTTTTGTTTTGTATTTTTACCATTTATGTATGTGTATGTTATGTTTTTATGTGTGTGTACTTACATTTTTTTTGTGTCTGTTACATTGTTATTGTGTTGTTATTTTTTATACATATATATATATATACTTATATATATTTTAATAATTATATATATTTAAAGATTGTGTGTGTGTGTATATATATATATATATTTGTTCATTGTGTGAGTGTGTTTGTGTGTTGTTTTGTAAGTGTTTATATATGTGTGTGTGTGTGTGTGTGTGTGTGTACATTGTTCCTGCTTTCAATTCCTTTGTGTGTGTGTGTGTATTTACACATATATATTTCATTATACATATATATATACATATATATATAATCATATATTACATTTATAATCATTCTGTTTTCACAAAGTTCCTGTGTAATATTGATTATGGTGTACACTGAAATGTTTGTGTGTGTGTGTGTGTGTACATGGTTTACAAAATATTGTATATGTACATAGTTTTTGATGCCTTAGTGTCAGTTGTTGATCTTG
>JAWNOB010000140.1:0-13977 GCA_035046265.1 Drosophila bunnanda
GAAGCTTTTCTATGTTAGTTTTTCTTAGGTTAATAATTGTTCAAGAAATCAAAGCATAAAAATCTCATAACTAAGTCAAAAGTGCATTAATTTGAATTCGGGAAGCTTTTCTATGTTAGTTTTTCTTAGGTTAATAATTGTTCAAGAAATTAAAGCATAAAAATCTCATTACTATGTCAAAAGTGCATTAATTTTAATTCGGAAAGCTTTTCTTTGTTAGTTTTTCTTAGGTTTATACTACTCAATTTCACATTTTAAACAATTTGAATTTCATCAATTTTTGTTTGAAGTTTTAACAATGAAATCCCTTAAAAAAATTGGAAAAAAATATTTTAAAGTTAATTTTTCTTTCAAACATAGCTAGATCGATTCGCCTGTTGATTCTGACTAAGAATAAATATGGATTATAGGGTCCTGGGTTAAATATTACAATATCATTCTTGGTCGATATTTATCTATAATTTTATTGAACAATTGTTCAAAAAATCAAAGCATAAAAATCTCATAACTAAGTCAAAAGTGCATTAATTTTAATTCGGAAATCTTTTCTTTGTTAGTTTTTCTAAGGTTAATAATTGTTTAAGAAATCAAAGCATAAAAATCTCATAACTAAGTCAAAAGTGCATTAATTTGAATTCGGGAAGTTTTTTAAGTTAGTTTTTCTTAGGTTAATAATTGTTCAAAAAATGAAATGTCATAACTAATTCAAAATATTAATTTTAAAAATTTTTTTTTGTTAGTTTTTCTTTCAAACATAGCTAGGTCAATTCGCCTGTTGATTCTGATTAAGATAATATATGGGTTATAGGGTTGGAAATAACTCCTTCACAACGTTACAAGTTTCTGGGTTAAATTACAATATCATTCTTGGTCGATATTTATCTATAATTTTATTGAACAATTGTTCAAAAAATCAAAAAATAAAAATCTCATTACTTTGTCAAAAATGCATTAATTTTAATTCGGAAAGCTTTTCTATGTTCGTTTTTCTTAGGTTTATACTACTCAATTTCAAATTTTAAACAATTTGAATTTCATCAATTTTTTTTTGATGTTTTAACAATGAAATCCCTAAACAAATTTGGAAAAAAATTTTAAAAGTTAATTTTTCTTTCAAACATAGCTAGATCGATTCGCCTGTTGATTCTGATTAAGAATATATATATGGATTATAAGGTCCTGGGTTAAATAACAATATCATTCTTGGTCGATATTTATCTATAATTTTATTGAACAATTGTTCAAAAAATCAAAGCATAAAAATCTCATTACTAAATCAAAAGTGCGTTAATGTTAATGCGGAAAACTTTTCTATGTTAGTTTTTCTTAGGTTAATAGCTTCTAAATTTCAAATTTTTAACAATTGTTCAAAAAATCAAAGAATAAAAATCTCATAACTAAGTCAAAAGTGCATTAATTTGAATTCGGGAAGCTTTTCTATGTTAGTTTTTCTTAGGTTAATAATTGTTCAAGAAATCAAAGCATACAAATCTCATAACTAATTCAAAAGTGCATTAATTTTAATTCGGAAAGCTTTTCTATGTTAGTTTTTCTTAGGTTAATAATTCTGCATACTCAATTTCAAATTTTAAACAATTTGAATTTCATAATTTTTTTTTGATAGTTTTAACAATGAAATCCCTTAAAAAAATTGGAAAAAATTTTAAAAATGTATTTTTCTTTCAAACATAGCTAGGTCGATTCGCCTGTTGATTCTGATTAAGATAATATATGGATTATAGGGTTGGAAATAAAATTACAATATTACAATATCATTCTTGGTCAATATTTATCTATAATTTTATTGAACAATTGTTCAAAAATTCAAAGCATAAAAATCTCATTAACTAAGTCAAAAGTGCATTAATTTTAATTCGGAAAGCTTTTCTATGTTAGTTTTTCTTAGGTTAATAATTCTGCATACTCAATTTCAAATTTTAAAAAATTTAAATTTGATCAATTTTTTTTTTTTGATATTTTAACAATGAAATCCCTTAAAAAAATTGGAAAAAATTTTAAAAATAAATTTTTCTTTCAAACATAGCTAGATCGATTCGCCTGTTGATTCTGATTAAGATAATATATGGATTACAGGGTTGGAAATAAATTACAATATTACAATATCATTCTTGGTCGATATTTATCTATAATTTTATTGAACAATTGTTCAAAAAATCAAAGCATAAAAATCTCATAACTAAGTCAAAAGTGCATTAATTTTAATTCGGAAAGCTTTTCTATGTTAGTTTTTCTTAGGTTAATACATTAATTCTAAGAAATCTAAATTTCAAATTTTTTTAATTAACAATAAATGCCTTAAAGAATTGGAAAAATTTTTAAAATATTTTTTCTTTCAAACATAGATATATCGATTCGTCTGTTGATTCTGATTAAGATAATATATGGATTATAGAGTCCATGATTTAAATATACAATATCATTCTTGGTCGATATTTATCTATAATTTTATTGAACAATTGTTCAAAAAATCAAAGCATAAAAATCTCATGACTAAGTCAAAAGTGCATTAATTTTAATTCGCAAAGTTTTTCTTTGTTAGTTTTTCTTAGGTTTATAATTTTGCATACTCAATTTCAAATTTTAAACAATTTGAATTTCATCAATATTTTTGTTTGAAGTTTTAACAATGAAATCCCTTAAAAAAATTGGAAAAAATTTTTAAAATTAATTTTTCTTTCAAACATAGCTAGATCAATTCGCCTGTTGATTCTGATTAAGATAATATATGGATTATAGGGTCTGGAAATAAATTACAATATTACAATATCATTCTTGGTCGATATTTATCTATAATTTTATTGAACAATTGTTCAAAAAATCAAAGCATAAAAATCTCATAACTAAGTCAAAAGTGCATTAATTTTAATTCGGAAAGCTTTTCTTTGTTAGTTTTTCTTAGGTTAATAATACTCAATTTCAAATTTTAAAATTAATTTAAATTTCATCAATTTTTGTTTGAAGTTTTAACAATGAAATCGCTTAAAAAAATTTGGAAAAAATTTTAAAAGTTAGTTTTTCTTTCAAACATAGCTAGATCGATTCGCCTGTTGATTCTGATTAAGATAATATATGGATTATAGGGTTGGAAATAAGTTACAATAAATTACAATATCATTCTTGGTCGATATTTATCTATAATTTTATTGAACAATTGTTCAAAAAATCAAAGCATAAAAATATCATAACTAAGTCAAAAGTGCATTAATTTTAATTCGGAAAGCTTTTCTATGTTAGTTTTTCTTAGGTTAATAATTCTGCATACTCAATTTCAAATTTTAAAAAATTTAAATTTGATCAATTTTTTTTTTGATAATTTTAACAATGAAATCCCTTAAAAATATTGGAAAAAATTTTAAAAATGTATTTTTCTTTCAAACATAGCTAGGTCGATTCGCCTGTTGATTCTGATTAAGATAATATATGGATTATAGGGTTGGAAATAAATTACAATATTACAATATCATTCTTGGTCGATATTTATCTATAATTTTATTGAACAATTGTTCAAAAAATCAAAGCATAAAAATCTCATAACTAAATCAAAAGTGCATTAATTTTAATTCGGAAAGATTTTCTATTTTAGTTTTTCTTATGTTAATAATTGTTCAAAAAATCAAAGCATAAAAATCTCATAACTAAGTCAAAAGTGCATTAATTTTAATTCGGAAAGCTTTGTATGTTAGTTTTTCTTAGGTTAATAATTGTTAAAAATCAAAGCATACAAATTAAACTAATTCAAAATGCATTAATTTTAATTGAAAATTTTTTTTGTTAGTTTTTCTTTCAAACATAGCTAGGTCAATTCGCCTGTTGATTCTGATTAAGATAATATATGGGTTATAGGGTTGGAAATAACTCCTTCACAACGTTACAAGTTTCTGGGTTAAATTACAATATCATTCTTGGTCGATATTTATCTATAATTTTTATTGAACAATTGTTCAAAAAATCAAAAAATAAAAATCTCATTACTTTGTCAAAAATGCATTAATTTTAATTCGGAAAGCTTTTCTATGTTCGTTTTTCTTAGGTTTATACTACTCAATTTCAAATTTTAAACAATTTGAATTTCATCAATTTTTTTTTGATGTTTTAACAATGAAATCCCTAAACAAATTTGGAAAAAAATTTTAAAAGTTAATTTTTCTTTCAAACATAGATATAACGATTCGTCTGTTGATTCTGATTACGAATATATATGGATTATAGGGTCCTGGGTTAAATAACAATATCATTCTTGGTCGATATTTATCTATAATTTTATTGAACAATTGTTCAAAAAATCAAAGCATAAAAATCTCATTACTAAATCAAAAGTGCGTTAATGTTAATGCGGAAAACTTTTCTATGTTAGTTTTTCTTAGGTTAATACTTCTAAATTTCAAATTTTTAACAATTGTTCAAAAAATCAAAGAATAAAAATCTCATAACTAAGTCAAAAGTGCATTAATTTGAATTCGGGAAGCTTTTCTATGTTAGTTTTTCTTAGGTTAATAATTGTTCAAGAAATCAAAGCATACAAATCTCATAACTAAGTCAAAAGTGCATTAATTTTAATTCGGAAAGCTTTTCTATGTTAGTTTTTCTTAGGTTAATAATTTGCATACTCAATTTCAAATTTTAAAAAATTTGAATTTCATAAATTTTTTTTTGAAGGTTTAACAATGAAATCCCTTAAAAAATTGGAAAAAATTTTAAAAATGTATTTTTCTTTCAAACATAGCTAGGTCCATTCGCCTGTTTATTCTGATTAAGATAATATATGGATTATAGGGTCGGAAATAAAATACAATATAACAATATCATTCTTGGTCGATATTTATCTATAATTTTATTGAACATTATTTAAAAATTTAATTCAAAATCTCATAACTAAGTCAAAAGAACATTAATTTTAATTCAGAAAGCTTTTCTATGTTAGTTTTTCTTAGGTTAATAATTGTTCAAGAAATCAAAGCATAAAAATCTCATAACTAAGTCAAAAGTGCATTAATTTGAATTCGGGAAGCTTTTCTATGTTAGTTTTTCTTAGGTTAATAATTGTTCAAGAAATCAAAGCATAAAAATCTCATAACTAAGTCAAAAGTGCATTAATTTGAATTCGGGAAGCTTTTCTATGTTAGTTTATTCTTAGGTTAACAATTGTTCAAGAAATTAAAGCATAAAAATCTCATTACTATGTCAAAAGTGCATTAATTTTAATTCGGAAAGCTTTTCTTTGTTAGTTTTTCTTAGGTTTATACTACTCAATTTTACATTTTAAACAATTTGAATTTCATCAATTTTTGTTTGAAGTTTTAACAATGAAATCCCTTAAAAAAATTGGAAAAAAATTTTAAAAGTTAATTTTTCTTTCAAACATAGCTAGATCGATTCGCCTGTTGATTCTGACTAAGAATATATATGGATTATAGGGTCCTGGGTTAAATAACAATATCATTCTTGGTCGATATTAATCTATAATTTTATTGAACAATTGTTCAAAAAATCAAAGCATAAAAATCTCATAACTAAGTCAAAAGTGCGTTAATTTTAATTCAGAAAGCTTTTCTTTGTTAGTTTTTCTTAGGTTAATAATTGTTTAAGAAATCAAAGCATAAAAATCTCATAACTAAGTCAAAAGTGCATTAATTTGAATTCGGGAAGCTTTTCTATGTAAGTTTTTCTTAGGTTAATAATTGTTCAAAAAATCAAAGCATACAAATGTCATAACTAATTCAAAAGTGCATTAATTTTAATTCGGAAAGCTTTTTTTTTGTTAGTTTTTCTTTTAAACATAGCTAGGTCAATGGGCCTGTTGTTTTTGATTAAGATAATATATGGGTTATAGGGTTGGAAATAACTGCTTCACAACGTTCTTAGTTTCTGGGTTAAATTACAATATCATTCTTGGTCGATATATCTATCTATAATTTTTTTGAACAATTGTTCAAAAAATCGAAAAATAGAAATCTCATAACTAAGTCAAAAGTGCATTAATTTTAATTCGGAAAGCTTTTCTATGTTAGTTTTTCTTAGGTTAATACTACTCAATTTCAAATTTTAAACAATTTGAATTTCATCAACCTTTTTTTTGAAGTTTTAACAATGAAACCCCTTAAAAATTTGGAAAAAAATTTTAAAAGTTAATTTTTCTTTCAAATATAGCTAGTTCGATTCGCCTGTTGATTCTGATTAAGAATATATATTGGATAATAGGGTCCTGGGTTAAATAACAATATCATTCTTGGTCGATATTTATCTATAAATTTATTGAACAATTGTTCAAAAAATTAAAGCATAAAAATCTCATTACTATATCAAAAGTGCGTTAATGTTAATGCGGAAAACTTTTCTATGTTAGTTTTTCTTAGGTTAATACTTCTAAATTTCAAATTTTTAACAATTGTTCAAAAAATCAAAGAATAAAAATCTCATAACTAAGTCAAAAGTGCATTAATTTGAATTCGGGAAGCTTTTCTATGTTAGTTTTTCTTAGGTTAATAATTGTTCAAGAAATCAAAGCATACAAATCTCATAACTAATTCAAAAGTGCATTAATTTTAATTCGGAAAGCTTTTCTATGTTAGTTTTTCTTAGGTTAATACTACTCAATTTCAAATTTTAAACAATTTGAATTTCATAAATTTTTTTTGAAGGTTTAACAATGAAATCCCTTAAAAAATTGGAAAAAATTTTAAAAATGTATTTTCCTTTCAAACATAGCTAGGTCCATTCGCCTGTTTATTCTAATTAAGATAATATATGGATTATAGGGTCGGAAATAAAATACAATATAACAATATCATTGTTGGTCGATACTTATCTATAATTTTATTGATATTATTTATTTATTCAAAATCTCATAACTAAGTCAAAAGAACATTAATTTTAATTCAGAAAGCTTTTCTATGTTAGTTTTTCTTAGGTTAATAATTGTTCAAGAAATCAAAGCATAAAAATCTCATAACTAAGTCAAAAGTGCATTAATTTGAATTCGGGAAGCTTTTCTATGTTAGTTTTTCTTAGGTTAATAATTGTTCAAGAAATCAAAGCATAAAAATCTCATAACTAAGTCAAAAGTGCATTAATTTGAATTCGGGAAGCTTTTCTATGTTAGTTTTTCTTAGGTTAATAATTGTTCAAGAAATTAAAGCATAAAAATCTCATTACTATGTCAAAAGTGCATTAATTTTAATTCGGAAAGCTTTTCTTTGTTAGTTTTTCTTAGGTTTATACTACTCAATTTCACATTTTAAACAATTTGAATTTCATCAATTTTTGTTTGAAGTTTTAACAATGAAATCCCTTAAAAAAATTGGAAAAAAATATTTTAAAGTTAATTTTTCTTTCAAACATAGCTAGATCGATTCGCCTGTTGATTCTGACTAAGAATAAATATGGATTATAGGGTCCTGGGTTAAATAACAATATCATTCTTGGTCGATATTAATCTATAATTTTATTGAACAATTGTTCAAAAAATCAAAGCATAAAAATCTCATAACTAAGTCAAAAGTACGTTAATTTTAATTCAGAAAGCTTTTCTTTGTTAGTTTTTCTTAGGTTAATAATTGTTTAAGAAATCAAAGCATAAAAATCTCATAACTAAGTCAAAAGTGCATTAATTTGAATTCGGGAAGCTTTTCTAAGTAAGTTTTTCTTAGGTTAATAATTGTTCAAAAAATCAAAGCATACAAATGTCATAACTAATTCAAAAGTGCATTAATTTTAATTCGGAAAGCTTTTTTTTTGTTAGTTTTTCTTTTAAACATAGCTAGGTCAATGGGCCTGTTGTTTTTGATTAAGATAATATATGGGTTATAGGGTTGGAAATAACTGCTTCACAACGTTCTTAGTTTCTGGGTTAAATTACAATATCATTCTTGGTCGATATATCTACCTATAATTTTATTGAACAATTGTTCAAAAAATCGAAAAATAGAAATCTCATAACTAAGTCAAAAGTGCATTAATTTTAATTCGGAAAGCTTTTCTATGTTAGTTTTTCTTAGGTTAATACTACTCAATTTCAAATTTTAAACAATTTGAATTTCATCAACCTTTTTTTGAAGTTTTAACAATGAAACCCCTTAAAAATTTGGAAAAAAATTTTAAAAGTTAATTTTTCTTTCAAACATAGCTAGTTCGATTCGCCTGTTGATTCTGATTAAGAATATATATTGGATAATAGGGTCCTGGGTTAAATAACAATATCATTCTTGGTCGATATTTATCTATAAATTTATTGAACAATTGTTCAAAAAATTAAAGCATAAAAATCTCATTACTATATCAAAAGTGCGTTAATGTTAATGCGGAAAACTTTTCTATGTTAGTTTTTCTTAGGTTAATACTTCTAAATTTCAAATTTTTAACAATTGTTCAAAAAATCAAAGAATAAAAATCTCATAACTAAGTCAAAAGTGCATTAATTTGAATTCGGAAAGCTTTTCTATGTTAGTTTTTCTTAGGTTAATAATTGTTCAAGAAATCAAAGCATAAAAATCTCATAACTAAGTCAAAAGTGCATTAATTTGAATTCGGGAAGCTTTTCTATGTTAGTTTTTCTTAGGTTAATAATTGTTCAAAAAATCAAAGCATACAAATCTCATAACTAATTCAAAAGTGCATTAATTTTAATTCGGAAAGATTTTCTATGTTAGTTTTTCTTAGGTTAATACTACTCAATTTCAAATTTTAAACAATTTGAATTTCATAAATTTTTTTGAAGGTTTAACAATGAAATCCCTTAAAAAATTGGAAAAAATTTTAAAAATGTATTTTCCTTTCAAACATAGCTAGGTCCATTCGCCTGTTTATTCTAATTAAGATAATATATGGATTATAGGGTCGGAAATAAAATACAATATAACAATATCATTGTTGGTCGATATTTATCTATAATTTTATTGATATTATTTATTTATTCAAAATCTCATAACTAAGTCAAAAGAACATTAATTTTAATTCAGAAAGCTTTTCTATGTTAGTTTTTCTTAGGTTAATAATTGTTCAAGAAATCAAAGCATAAAAATCTCATAACTAAGTCAAAAGTGCATTAATTTGAATTCGGGAAGCTTTTCTATGTTAGTTTTTCTTAGGTTAATAATTGTTCAAGAAATCAAAGCATAAAAATCTCATAACTAAGTCAAAAGTGCATTAATTTGAATTCGGGAAGCTTTTCTATGTTAGTTTTTCTTAGGTTAATAATTGTTCAAGAAATTAAAGCATAAAAATCTCATTACTATGTCAAAAGTGCATTAATTTTAATTCGGAAAGCTTTTCTTTGTTAGTTTTTCTTAGGTTTATACTACTCAATTTCACATTTTAAACAATTTGAATTTCATCAATTTTTGTTTGAAGTTTTAACAATGAAATCCCTTAAAAAAATTGGAAAAAAATATTTTAAAGTTAATTTTTCTTTCAAACATAGCTAGATCGATTCGCCTGTTGATTCTGACTAAGAATAAATATGGATTATAGGGTCCTGGGTTAAATAACAATATCATTCTTGGTCGATATTAATCTATAATTTTATTGAACAATTGTTCAAAAAATCAAAGCATAAAAATCTCATAACTAAGTCAAAAGTACGTTAATTTTAATTCAGAAAGCTTTTCTTTGTTAGTTTTTCTTAGGTTAATAATTGTTTAAGAAATCAAAGCATAAAAATCTCATAACTAAGTCAAAAGTGCATTAATTTGAATTCGGGAAGCTTTTCTAAGTTAGTTTTTCTTAGGTTAATAATTGTTCAAAAAATCAAAGCATACAAATGTCATAACTAATTCAAAAGTGCATTAATTTTAATTCGGAAAGCTTTTTTTTTGTTAGTTTTTCTTTTAAACATAGCTAGGTCAATGGGCCTGTTGTTTTTGATTAAGATAATATATGGGTTATAGGGTTGGAAATAACTGCTTCACAACGTTCTTAGTTTTTGGGTTAAATTACAATATCATTCTTGGTCGATATATCTACCTATAATTTTATTGAACAATTGTTCAAAAAATCGAAAAATAGAAATCTCATAACTAAGTCAAAAGTGCATTAATTTTAATTCAAAAAGCTTTTCTATGTTAGTTTTTCTTAGGTTAATAATTCTGCATACTCAATTTCAAATTTAAAAATTTTAAATTTGATCAATTTTTTTTTTTTTGATATTTTAACAATGAAATCCCTTAAAAAATTCGAAAAAAATTGCCTGTTGATTCTGATTAAGATAATATATGGATTAGAGGGTCGGAAATAAATTACAATATTACAATATGAATCTTGTTCAAAATTTATCTATAATTTTATTGAACAATTGTTCAAAAAATTAAAGCATAAAAATCTCATTACTATGTCAAAAGTGCATTAATTTTAATTCGGAAAGCTTTTCTATGTTAGTTTATCTTAGGTTTATACTACTCAATTTCACATATTAAACAATTTGAATTTCATCAATTTTTGTTTGAAGTTTTAACAATGAAATCCCTTAAATAAATTGGAAAAATATTTTAAAGTTAATTTTTTTTTCAAACATAGCTAGTTCGATTCGCCTGTTGATTCTGATTAAAAATATATATTGGATAATAGGGTCCTGGGTTAAATAACAATATCATTCTTGGTCGATATTAATCTATAATTTTATTGAACAATTGTTCAAAAAATCAGAGCATAAAAATCTCATAACTAAGTCAAAAATACATTAATTTTAATTCAGAAAGCTTTTCTTTGTTAGTCTTTCTTAGGTTAATAATTGTTTAAGAAATCAAAGCATAAAAATCTCATAACTAAGTCAAAAGTGCATTAATTTGAATTCGGGAAGCTTTTCTATGTTAGTTTTTCTTAGGTTAATAATTGTTCAAAAAATCAAAGCATACAAATGTCATAACTAATTCAAAAGTGCATTAATTTTAATTCGGAAGGCTTTTTTTTTGTTAGTTTTTCTTTTAAACATAGCTAGGTCAATGGGCCTGTTGATTTTGATTAAGATAATATATGGGTTATAGGGTTGGATATAACTCCTTTAAAACATTACAAGTTTCTGGGTTAAATAACAATATCATTCTTGTTCGATATTAATCTATAATTTTATTGAACAATTGTTCAAAAAATCAAAGCATAAAAATCTCATTAGTAAGTCCAAGGTGCATTAATTTTAATTCAGAAAGTTTTTCTATGTTAGTTTTTCTTGGGTTATTATTTCTGCATACTCAATTTTAAATTTAAAAAATTTTAAATTTGATCAATTTTTTTTTTGTTTTTATATTATAACAATGATTCTTGGTCGATATTTATCTATAATTTCATTGAACAATTGTTCAAGAAATCAAAGCATAAAAATCTCATAACTAAATCAATAGTGCATTAATTTGAATTCGGGAAGCTTTTCTATGTTAGTTTTTCTTAAGTTAATAATTGTTTAAAAAATCAAAGCATACAAAGTGCATTAATTTTAATTCGGAAAGCTTTTCTACGTTAGTTTTTTTTTTAAAGGTTTATACTACTCAATTTCAAATTTTAAACAATTTGAGTTTCATTATTATTATAATTTTTTTTTTTAAGGTTTAACAATGAAATCCCTTAAAAAATTGGAAAAAATTTTAAAAATGTATTTTCCTTTCAAACATAGCTAGGTCCATTCGCCTGTTTATTTTAATTAAGATAATATATGGATTATAGGGTCGGAAATAAAATACAATATAACAATATCATTCTTGGTCGATATTTATCTATAATTTTATTGATATTATTTATTTATTCAAAAAATCAAAGAATAAAAATCTCACAACTAAGTCAAAAGAACATTAATTTTAATTCAGAAAACTTTTCTTTGTTAGTTTTTCTTAGGTTAATAATTGTTCAAAAAATCAAAGCATAAAAATCTCATAACTTAGTCAAAAGTGCATTAATTTGAATTCGGGAAGCTTTTCTATGTTAGTTTTTCTTAAGTTAATAATTGTTCAAAAAATCAAATCATACAAATCTCATAACTAATTCACAAGTGCATTAATTTTAATTCGGAAAGCTTTTTTTTTGTTAGTTTTTCTTTCAAACATAGCTAGGTCAATGGGCCTGTTGATTCTGATTAAGATAATATATGGGTTATAGGGTTGGAAATAACTCCTTTAAAACATTACCAGTTTCTGGGTTAAATTACAAAATCATTCTTGGTCGATATTAATCTATAATTTTATTGAACAATTGTTCAAAAATCAAAGCATAAAAATATCATTAGTAAGTCAAAAGTGCATTAATGTCAATTCGGAAAGCTTTTCTATGTTAGTTTTTCTTAGGTTAATAATTCTGCATACTCAATTTCAAATTTTAAAAAATTTAAATTTGATCAATTTTTTTTTTATATTTTAACAATGAAATCCCTTAAAAATTTGACACAATTTAAAAAATGTTTTTTTCCTTTCAAACATAGCTAGGTCGATTTGCCTGTTGATTCTGATTAAGATAATATATGGATTATAGGGTCGGAAATAAATTACAATATTACAATATCATTCTTGGTCGATATTAATCTATAATTTTATTGAACAATTGTTCAAAAAATCAAAGCATAAAAATATAATTAGTAAGTCAAAAGTGCATTAATTTTAATTTGGAAAGCTATTCTACATTAGTTTTTCTTAGGTTAATAATTCTGCATACTCAATTTCAAATTTAAAAAAATTTAAATTTGATCATTTTTTTTTTTTGATATTTTAACAATGAAGTCCCTTAAAAAAATTGGAAAAAAATTTTAAAACTTCCATTAAAACGCAACTTCGTTCTCTTTGGAATCAAGAGACGGCAAAACTTTGACTTCACTTGCGAGGAGTCATTGCTTGAGGAGCTAGCGAACATAATAGTTTCTAAAGGCGTAAACGCCATTCATTTAGATTTCCACATGCTAGCAATGATACAGGACAAATTGGTTCGGCAATTCCCTGCCACCAAATTTTGGCGTTGCAAAAACCGAGTAACGGACATTTTTGTAGTTGCTAAGAGGCGAGAGATTCCCACAATCGAGCACAACAGAGTTCACAGATCTGACCAAGAGAACGTTAAGCAGGCACTCTCCGAGAACTACTTCCCGAAAATGACCAAGCTAGCGTACGAAATATTCGCTACTTGCAAGACTTGCGCTAAGGCTAAATACGACAGACATCCAAAGAAATATGAGCTTGGCGAAACGCCAATCCCATCTCATGTAGGAGAAATGCTGCACATAGACATTTTCTCCACGGATAAAAAGTATTTCCTTATTCTCGAAATTTGCCGTCGTCCAACCAGTTCCCTCTAGAACTATAGAGGACCTCAAACCAGCGCTACTGCAGCTGATGAACATTTTCCCTAAGGCCAAAGTCATATATTGCGACAACGAACCATCGTTGAACTCGCACTCCATCGTGGCCATGCTGGAAAACCACTTCGGCGTTAGCATCTCAAATGCGCCGCCCCTCCACAGTATCTCAAACGGACAAGTGGAACACTTCCACAGCTCCCTGGTAGAGCTTGCTAGAAGCCTTAAAATCGATAAAGGCATTAGCGATACAATAGAGCTGATCCTACTGGCTACGGCCAGATATAACAAATCTGTCCATTCGGTCATCGACAAGAGGCCGACCGACGTGGTTGAGACACAATCTAATAAGCCACAGTTCAAAATACAAGATAAAACACGCCCAGAACAAGCTCCGAAAGAGGGAAACGCTTCCCGACAAAACCGGGGTTCGAGGTTGGTCCTATTGAAGTCCAACATACGTCTAGGAAACAAACTCTCACCATCATGTGAGGAAAAAACCGTAGAAGCGGACATGGGGACCACAGTCTTCATTAAGGGGAGGGTGGTCCACAAAGACAACCTTAGGTAGTAGCAATATTTTCGCTCGCCTGAAAATTTTTCATTCTTTATTATCCCTATTCCTAGCCACTTGGCATAAGTGTAGGGAATTAATTTAAGATTCACATACAATAATTTATTTATAAGATTGGTTTAAG
>JAWNOB010000141.1:0-226841 GCA_035046265.1 Drosophila bunnanda
TTGGGAACGAGACACCCTGTATATTTGTTTTTGTTTACTGGCTTTGTCCGCCGCTTATCAGCGGAATCAATTCGAGCTTCCCGACTCTGCACTTGCTATTGAGCTTATCTAGTACTTTTCCATAACTTCTAAATTATAACTGTAACTTGTTTACATCTTCGACTAAACTTATCGTATGATGTGCAAGCTTTTTCATTCACATTTTTGCTCTCAATGCAATCAAACGCATCGCGGTCGTCATAATCAAATTGAGTCTTGAAACTTAACCAATAAAATTATAAAACAGTAACACTAGTGGATTCGTTTATAAACATTAAAAAACTGGTCCTTCGAGCCGGATCCGCCAGTAAAGCGTTATTTTTCTGGATATTTGATTTGATTATTGTTTTTTTTTGTAAACGTCGATCTGGACATTTCTTATTTCGATCACGATGCGGAGTGTGATTCAACAACGGGGCTTCTGCAAAAGCCAAATTACTCGGGCACATAACAACGCAGTCAAATTTGTTGATGACATTCATTCAGTGGAAACTATAGAGGTTCGCCTGGCGCAACTGCAAGACAATTATATGCGGTTTGTGCGGCTCTCGGAGGAGTTGTATGCGTTTCAGTCGGAACCAGATTGGGAAAACCCCGACGCCGATTTTGATGCCTATGAGGAAAAACACTACGCTACACACGCCATTTTGAGCAACACGTTGGAGGAATTACGACGTGAGCTCCCATCTCAAGCCAGTATTTCGGCCACTGTCCAAGCAGCCGATGCGTCTCAACGAAGCCAGGTGGATTTTCAGTTCGAGCGAATCAAACTCCCAACATTTTCCGGTAACTATGAGGACTGGAAACATTTTTCGGATATGTTTACTGGATCAATCGCTTGCAATCCGAGCCTGACGGATTGCCAACGATTTCATTATTTAAAATCGTACCTTTCCGGAGACGCGCTGACATTAGTTAAACATATTGCGGTTACTAATGAAAACTATCGTGAAGCATGGGATCGCCTGGAACAGCGATATAACAAACAATCGCTAATTTTCCGATCATTTCTAAACAGTTTTATGACGCTCTCCAGTGCTACAACCTCTAACATCAGTACAGTGCGTAAAATTGCCGATGGTGCAGATAAAGTTATTCGTGGCTTACGCGCTCTTAACTCCGATTAACGGGATCCCTGGCTAATCTTCATATTATTGTCAAAGTTGGATTCGGAGTCCCGCCAAGCTTGGGCTCAGTGCCCAGACTCTGAGAAGAAAGGTGTGAAGATAACTCAATTTTTGAAATTTCCCACCGCACGTTGCGACACCTTGGAGGCTTTTCACTTAGTTCAACCAACACAAGCTCGACGCGCAGCTACAACGCACCACGCAGATATGCATTCAAGACGAGACGAACCTAAATGTACATCCTGCCAGCAGAATCATCAAATGTTTAAATGTCCTCAATTCATCGCCCTCGACATTGCATCTCGCCGGGAGTTCCTCAAGTCGGATCTGCCGCCGCAAGCATCATACTTTGGTTCATGGCGCGTCACAGCCAAGTCAAAATGGTAACTACGTTGCGCCAGCCAATGTGGACAGCCATGAGCGAACATCACAGTAGGAATCTACAATTGGCCATAATCAACCGCCTGTTCGAGCACACTCTATTGCCAACCATCCTCGCAGACGTCGTCGACGCTTGGGGAAACACTACAACTTGCAGGATGCTCCTGGACACTGGATCTACAATTACCTTGGCTTCGGAATCATTCGTTCAGCGAATAGGCGTGCGTCGAACGCACACAAGGATTTCTGTTTTCGGTCTCGCCGCCAACAGCGCGGGCGTTACCCGAGGACGCGCACATATCAAGTTGCGCTCTCGCCATTCGGACCAAACTATCGAATTGGTCTCATTCATTCTCAGCTCGTTGACGTCATCACTTCCAGCCCAAGCTATTGACACCTCATCTTCTACGTGGAAGCACATTTGCAAGCTTCCTTTGGCAGACCCAACCTTCTGCACGCCAGGATCCATCGATGTCATCGTTGGATCAGATCAGCTGTGGTCTCTTTATACTGGAGAACGCAAATATTTTGGTAACGACTTTCCTATTGCTCTGAATACTGTCTTTGGGTGGATTATTGCAGGCTCTTACAATGCATGCGATGATCACCTGACTTCTGCCGTGACACACCACGCGGACTTAGATACAATTGTTCGCTCATTCATGGAAATGGACAGTATACAGCCAAGCCAGGCTCTCCTGGACGCCAACGATCCCACCGAGCGACATTTTGCTACCACACATATGCGTTCTGAGAGCGGGGCTTATATCGTTCAGTACCCCTTCAAGGAGGAGGCACCGCCTATTGGCTCAACGTTGCCGCAGGCTATTAATCGCTTCTTCTCGCTAGAACGCAAATTTCTTCGGTCTCCTGAATTGAAGCAGCAGTACGAAGCGTTCCTAGACGACTATTTAAAACGTGGACATATGGAACAAACAACATCAGCTCAAGTGGACGAGTCCCCGGACGGTTGCTTCTACCTACCACACCACGCTGTTATCAAACTTGACAGTTTGACTACCAAATGTCGTGTAGTTTTCGATGGATCGGGAAAGGACAGCCGTGGACTATCACTTAATGATCGACTGTATGTTGGTCCTCCAATTCAACGCGATCTCCTTGGCGTTTGTTTACGTTTCCGTCAGCACCAATATGTTCTATGTGCCGACATCGAAAAGATGTTCCGAGGGATTCACGTATATAAGCCGCACACCAATTTTCAGCGCATTGTTTGGCGAAAGAATGAGAATGAGCCGCTACGTCATTTTCGCCTTTTGACGGTAACTTATGGATTGGCACCGTCCCCATTTCTGGCTGTTCAAGTTCTGAAACAATTAGCTGACGATCACCGCCAAGAGTTCCCTGCAGCTGCCCATGCACTCCAACACGATGCCTATGTGGATGATATTCCCACGGGATGCAACTCATTCAAGGAACTTATGAATCTAAAGAACGAGCTAATTGGACTTTTGGAAAAGGGGCAATTCAAACTACGGAAATGGAGTTCCAATAGTTGGCGTCTTCTAAAATTATTGCCAGAAGAAGATAGGTGTTTTGAGCCTATCCAGCTCCTTAACAAATCTGCTGCGGACTCACATATAAAAATTCTTGGTATCCAATGGAATCCCGGAAAGGACGTCACGTATCTCAATCTCAAGGAATGCGATACGACTATTTCACCTACAAAACGAGAACTTTTGTCGCAACTATCGAGAATCTATGATCCGCTTGGACTTATAGCACCGGTCACAGTTTTACTCAAGCTTATATTTCAAGAAAGCTGGACAAGTGTACTGCACTGGGATAAGCCAATTCCTGCAACCCTACGCTCGCGCTGGAAAGCCTTGGTGGAGGATCTGCCATCGCTGACGCAGTGTCAAGTACCACGATATTTAGCTTCACCATTCCGAGACGTAGAACTACACGGATTCGCAGATGCATCCACGCACGGCTACGGTGCGGTTGTTGCAGTTGGAGGCAGTTTTCAAATATCCCTCGTTGCCGCCAAAACACGGGTGGCCCCGATCAAGCCAGTCTCGGTACCACGTTTGGAGCGAACCACGAACATCACTAACAATTCCTATTTTCAGCACTAGCTGCTGGACTGATTCAGAAATTGTGCTACATTGGCTATCAGCTCCACCACGACATTGGAATACATACGTCTGCAACCGGACAGCGGAGATCCTGAACGACTTTCCCCGTAACTGCTGAATGAAGACAATCCAGCTGACTGTGCCTCTCGAGGACTTCATCCGTCAAAGCTCCTGGAGCACCGGCTGTGGTGGAAAGGTCCGCCTTGGTTGGCCGCACCGACTTCGGATTGGCCACCTTCCACAAGCAAGTTCAGCGTATCTTCAAATTTCGATGTCATCGCCGAAAAACGAGCTATAAAACCTACGACTCTGCATAACTTTCTTGACGAAAGTTTTAACGAGTTACTTATCCACAAATTCTCTACCTGGACGCGTCTAATAAGGGTATCTAGTTATTGTTATCGCTTTATTCAAACTCTTCGATCTCATCATAGGAATTCTTCACCATTCCTTACGTCCAAAGAGCTGCTGGAAGCACGAATACGTCTCATTCGACATGTGCAACAGTAATTCTTTGGCAGAGAATATGCGCAGCTCGAGAATAGACGCCAGCTTAATGCTAAATCGCATTTACTCCGGTTCTCCCCATTTTTAGATGAAAATGGGATAATGCGAGTCGGTGGAAGAATCGAGCAGTCTACATTAAACTACAATGCTAAACACACACTCCAATCTGCACACGGGAGTTGATGCAACGTTTACGAATCTTCGTCAGCAGTACTGGATTCTGGGTGCTCGAAATCTCGTCAGAAGAGCTGTTTTCCTTTGTAAGCGCTGCTTCCTACAACGCAAAGGCACCAGTCAACAGATCATGGGAGAACTACCAATACCTAGAGTGCAAGCTAGTCACTGTTTCCAGCATACAGGGCTAGACTATGCTGGGCCGATCGCAATCAAGGAATCCAAGGGATGAACTCCACGGATCGGAAAGGCATGGTTCGCTATTTTTGTGTGCCTCACTACAAAGGCACTCCACATCGAGCTTGTCAGTGATCTGACAACAAAGGCCTTCATCGCCGCCTTTCAACGATTCATCGCCCGCAGAGCGAGGCCCACTGACCTTTATTCGGACAACGGAACCACATTTCATGGCGGCAGGCAGACCCTAGACGACATGAGACGACTGGCCATCGAGCAAGCAAAGGATGGAAAATTAGCTGGATTTTTCGCCAACGAAGGCATTTCTTGGCACTTTATACCTTCTTCTGCTCCCCATTTCGGAGGGATGTGGGAAGCCGGAGTCCGCTCCATCAAACTTCATATGCGACGGATTCTTGGATCAAAGGCCCTAACATTCGAGGAACTATCAACTGTACTGACTCAAATTGAAGCCATTCTGAATTCCCGCCCACTGTGTCCCAATGGGGATACTTCGATGGATCCTCATTTTTTGACTGGAGCTCCATACACAGCGCTACCTGAACCTTGCCGTCTAGATACGCAAATTAATCGATTGGAAAGGTGGAATCAGCTACAACCCATGGTCCAAGGTTTTTGGAAACGCTGGCATATGGAATACCTGACATCGCTTCACGAACGTACAAAATGGCATCTAGAAACAGAGAATTTAAAGATCGACACACTGGTAGTCCTCAAGGAACCTAATCTACCACCCTCTAAATGGATCCTTGGACGTATCACGAAGGTGCACCCAGGATTGGATGACAAGGTCCGGGTCGTAACGGTTAAAACTGCGCACGGATCATTCAAACGCCCAATTTCCAAGATTGCTGTCCTGCCTCTGTGCTGAACGACCGTTCAGGGGGGCCGGTATGTTTGGGAACGAGACACCCTGTATATTTGTTTTTGTTTACTGGCTTTGTCCGCCGCTTATCAGCGGAATCAATTCGAGCTTCCCGACTCTGCACTTGCTATTGAGCTTATCTAGTACTTTTCCATAACTTCTAAATTATAACTGTAACTTGTTTACATCTTCGACTAAACTTATCGTATGATGTGCAAGCTTTTTCATTCACATTTTTGCTCTCAATGCAATCAAACGCATCGCGGTCGTCATAATCAAATTGAGTCTTGAAACTTAACCAATAAAATTATAAAACAGTAACACTAGTGGATTCGTTTATAAACAGTCATTATTCTCTGAAAATAATATGGCGCTGTTTTTAAGTCGAATGGTAATCGCGTGAAGAGATTCGAGCCAGTGCTATTTGAAAAGACGTAATATCCCTTGAACGATTTTTGAGTTCGATTTAATGGAACCCTGACATTAGGCATGAAAAGTATTTGGCTCTACCTAGTCGATTTAAAATGTCATCAATTCTAGGTAGCGGATATTTATCAGATACAAGTTTTTTATTAATTTGACGATATTCAATAGCTAATCACAATTTTCTGTTGTCTTTGCCCGAAAGAGACTTCTTCGGAACTAATTATCTGTTATAAGCAGACACAGATGGTTCCACAATCATTTGGTTAATTAATTTTTGTACTTGAGCTTGAATTTCCTCTCTTTGGGCCTAAGAATTTCTATAATTCCTAAAGTATACCGGTCCATCATCCTTCAATCTGAATTTTTGATTGTACAAATTATTTGTACTAACAGATTCGGTTTCTAGTCTCAATACGTATATTGAGCGCATGGCTTGAAAGCTGTGTGTTAAACTGTGGGAGGAAGTTTTTCGAAAGTTGACATAATATAGCTTTTCTCTGTTTGTTATATTTGAGTTTAATAGATCGTAGATTGAAACTGGTTCATATATTAAAATATTATATGTAAACGTGTTTTGGGAAGTTGCTATGCGATGCAAATTCCATGCTGAATTTGTTGGTTTGGAAACAATACACTGTCTTCTGATGAATCTAATTCGATTTTTCGGATAACTTGGAATCTTGCTGACAGAATTGAGCAGTTATTGGCAGAAGTGTATGTTATTGGAAAATAAATCGGAAACTTTAAATTACTCGAATAGCTTCCTTGGTGCTGAACTTGCCTACATGTTCGTAGGG
Organism: Drosophila bunnanda; assembly: GCA_035046265.1. NCBI lineage: Eukaryota > Metazoa > Arthropoda > Insecta > Diptera > Drosophilidae > Drosophila > Drosophila bunnanda. The sequence continues at coordinate 6,611 of JAWNOB010000141.1, forward strand.
TAATACCTCATCAAAATAAACCGATTCCAACAGTTTTCGGAGATTATCAATTTCAGTTTTATATTGCGTGGCTGTTTTGCCCTTCTGGTAAAGATTTGCCATTTTCGCTTTGAGTACATTAGAATCTTCTCCTTCAATCGTGTCTTGCAATTTTTAATGATTTGTGTAGAGTTGATCCAATTATTTTGGACTTAATTACCGCTACAGCGAATAATTCATATGATCCTTTTTTATATCAATTAACTTAACTGCAGATAAGCCCCTTAAAAAGGATTATTTTTTCCCCCTCAAATTCTGGTAGTGTTTCTGTAATATATGCCCTTTGGGCGTCTTATTCGTCGGCCATGGTGTAGGGCTTTTGTTCCACTATACTGTTGGTTTTGGAGTCTGTTGGCTCTTGATCTGATAATTAAGATTGAATGAGAACGGCTGAGATGTTGAGATTATTAAGGTCTTTCTTCTCTATTTTGGGACCTGTAGAATCAGAGTCTTCTGTCTCTACTGGATGGACTGCTGGTAAATTGACGATTCTGACTCGTCTCCAATTTTCACTGTTAAAGGGCTAGTCAAGATAGTTGGTACTGAAATTGTTAAATTTATACCTTTGCTTTATTGAAATTAGCTTCGATCGTAATTTGATTAAATACTCGAGACCAATGGGCTTTGTTTAAGCGGTCCTCTGGCCATAAATTAGTATACGCGCTAGATATAAGCGAGTTACTACAATTTAAACATGTTTATTTATCGTAATGTTCTGTATTTGTTAATGGCCTATAATATTTTATTGTTTTAATCTTTACCTTATTTGAAGGAGAAAATTTTTTTATATATAATTTAATTACTATTAATAATCGCAATTTAATGGGCATTCTTTATTTTTTATCACATACAAATATTTATAATATAATAACTAATTTTAAAGAGGAGTAACTAGCTACTAAGGCCATCGACTCGATAATTAATGTAACAATATGTTTCAGTGAGGGTTTATGGCTTAACAATTAATAAGAGTTATAACATGTCGTGCTGTTTAAATTATTTGTATGATTTTACTTTTTGTTAAGAAAGATATTATTAGGTTTAATTTAGTAGTTGTTAGGGTAGCTAATAAGTTTGAGGGCGGTGTAAGCCCGTAGAGGTTGGTCCTAAGTTTATGATAGTGTCTGCATGAATCTAGTATATGTTTGACTGATAGTTCCTCCCCAAAGTTAAGACAGTTTTGTCGTCTTTCGCCATTTAGTATGTGCTTGTGTGTGAGTTTTGTGTTCAGTTTTTAATCGAGTGATAAATGCGCGTTCCCTTTTGTCGCACGACGCAGGGTATTTGGTTGCCTTTTTTTTAGGGTTAAATTGTTTATACCAGTGAATAAATGTCGACCAGTCTTCCAATTCGATGTCGAGCAGTATCTATTTGATATTTTTCCAGATGTCCTGCTGTACTTCAGGTATAATTGTATGGCACGGAGCCCGTCCGGCTAACTTTGCTGCTTTGTCGGCTAACTCGTTCCCAGATATTCCTATATGCGCTGGAACCCATAATAGCTTAATTTTGGCACTATTTTGTTTGCAGAGGTGACGAATTTCACATAGAAGGTTGTTATTGTAGAAGTTTTGGACTCCTTGTAGGGTGGAAAGACTGTCAATGCAGATGATATATCTTCCTTTTAGTTCGAGGAAAAGTTTGATTGCTTTAATAATGGCTACTGCCTCTGTAGCAAAAACCGAGTAGTTGTGAGGTAGTAGGCCCCACGAAATAATTATTCCGCGTTCGTCTACCACTGCGAAAGAGGTTGTGGCTTCGGACTTAGATCCGTCCGTATAGAACCATTTCCGATTAGAGTAGTTGTCGGTAAGTTCTTGGAATAGCTGCTTAAACGTTGTGACTGGTGTCCTAGATTTTTGCAGAACATGGAGTGAAGTGTCAATGGTCGTGGAGCGTAATTTCCATGGGGGAGACGGTATGACTTTATTCCATCGGTAAGGCTTTTCAATATTGTATCTCTTCAAAAACTGTATACATCTTCGGATTGAACTTTGAATTGTCTTTGATGCTTCAGGGCCACGTCGTAGTCCTTGCAAAAAATTGAGTTCGTTGAGCACATGAGCTTTGGTATCAGCTTGAAAGTGGTTTGGTTCTATGTCTATGTTATTGAAAAATAATGAAGGATATGTACAGTGTTTGTGTTTTGCAAATATGAAAGAGTTTACATTTATTTACAGCAAGGGTTGCATCGGAAGTGTTTCCCCATATTTGGATTTCATTAAGAATATCTGTGAACTTATTGTTGAGTGAATTGGTATTATAAAATAATGTCATCATCTGCATAGATTGAAAGGTTAATTTGCTTATATCTTAAAATTATATTATTTAAGGATTGGAAGGCAATCATGAACAACACCACAGAAAGGGGCGATCCTTGTGGAATGCCATTGTGGAGAGTATAGAACTTAGATAGAGTGTTGTTTACTCTTACTCGGATTGAATGGTTGATCATGAAAGCCTTCGCTAAGTTGAAGGTCTTTTGACCTACCCCCACCGGGAAAGTTAATGCAGTACTGTATGCACCCCTATACGATCAAAGGCACTTCCGAAATCAGTTGCCAGAATGGTAACATGATTTTTGGTGGAAAGGGCATCGGATGCATAATGGTGGAGATGCAGAAGAGAATCAAGAGTGCTATGCTGTTGTTTAAGAGCTGTTTGGTGGGGGCTGATAAGTTTATTTTTTGTACTAAACCACATAAGTCTTTTGCCTAACATTTTTTCAAGAGTCTTGCTTAAGCAGGGATGGATAGAAATGGGTCTAAAGAAAGATATTTCGTGAGCTGCTCTATTTGGTTTTAAAATTGGGATTATGGTGGCGTATTTCCAGACGTGGGGGTAGGAGCCTTTACTTTCATTGTACATTTCTAATAGGCGATACTTAGCTTCGGAGGGCAAATGTTTGAGGATTGGGTATGAAATCCGGTCTATACCGGGAGTTTTACCTTTCGCGTACTGAAGGGCATATTCAAGCTCGCTACGGGTAAAATTAGAGTCGAGATCAGTAGCAGATGCGGACAAATTGGTTACTGTGTCATCCTGCGAGGGAATTTCTTCTTTGCGGGTCTTGTATTGGTGGGGGAAGTTGTCGTGCTTGGAATAGTCCGACCAAAAGTTCCCAAAAGCATCGCAAATGTCTGTAGAGTGATGCAGCTCTTTATCTTTATATTTAATTGTTCTGAGGCTATATGAGGAGTTACCAATTAGGCGATTTAGATCGGGCCATGCCTTCTTAGTAGACGATTAAGGGCTAATATTTGATGTGAATCGTTCAAAAGATTCTCGTTTTGCTATTTTAGATATGCATATGCTAATTTCAATTTGCCTTATATATTTTAAATTTCGAAGGTGGTGGAAAGTTTTTGGGATTGGTTTGCAAATGTATGTGTGTAACTATAGGGTAGTGATCACTTCCGTATAAAGAGTCGGTCCGTAAAGACTCTCTATATGGAAGTGATGCGGATGCTAAAGTAAGGTCAATAGCCGTGAAAGAGTTGTGGGTAGAATAATGGGAAGCTGAGCCATCATTAAGAATAGTCAAGATTTTGTTGGTAATTACCTCTCCTATGATTTCGATACCTAAAGAGCATGTACTGCCACTTATTGGTATAGGCTTGTGAGGAATGTCTTTCCGGATGAGTATGCTAACACCTTGCTTAGCATAAGCATTAGAGATTGAGTTGTAGAAATATGCAGTAAATTACTTGGGGGAAGCAACATTCGTAAGGTTAGCCTTATTATGCGTTTCTTGCAGGCAAATAACGTTAATCAAAAGTTGTAGTTCGTGATAATTGTTAAAGTAACCACCAGCACAATTGGCGCAGCTAGTTTTCGTGCATTTACTTGTATGCAGGGGAAGGGCACATTCAGAGCAGAGAGGAGAGTTTTTACAATGCTTGGCTGTGTGGCCGAGTAATTAGCACGCCTTGCAACGCATGAGGTTTGGTGTGTACTCGCGAACTTCAACTTTAGCTGGGAGGCTATAGAGTTGAAAGGTTAATAGGATGACTCCTTTCGGCTTGGAAGCACCATCGTATGACTTTATAAATTTGTACACGTCCGTCACCTTTTGTGATTTAAGTTCGTTGACAATTTCTTCAACGGGAATGTCGGAGAGATAAGGAGCATAAACCGTTCCTTTTACAAAATTGACGGCCTCATGGAGCTTGCACTTTATTTTGCATAAACCATTAAGTTTAGTAGTGTATATAAAGTTTTCAGCATCGGCCTGGGTTCTTACTAGCATTAGTAAATTTCCGTCTCGGAGGTTCGAAATTGACACAATGATTTTGGAGATCATTTTCAAGGCACGGTGAACGGCAAAGCATGAGAATAGGAAGACCGTCTTTTCGGTGTTTGCGGAGGAAATTATTGTATACTTTGGATTGTCAGATGAGGTTGGAGGAAAGTCGCGAAGAGCCATATCCAGTTTTTGGGGTTGTTTTCTTTTTTTTCGATGGGGGGCTGAATGCAAGCGGTGCGAACCGTTTGTCTGAGTTGGGCGGCCCTGGGGCAATATTAAAGCTTAAAAATTATTATTTCGTATTTTATGTAAGTAATTGTTTCAAAAATTAACGCGAGAAAATATGATGAAGGGGAGGGAAAAATATGGACCACGTGGGTCAATAAGAATAGACACCGATCGAGAACCGCTGTTGGGAGATAAGAGACGTCCGCTCGCAACGAGAGATAGTCGAAGATTGTGACTCTAATTTATTTGTGACGTTTGAAGTGGAGTCCAGTGATTTTACGTCCAACATTTTACCAATATTTTTGAATTCTTATTCTTTGAATTTTATTCCATATATATATATGGAATTTGGTCATGTAAATTCGTTATTATGTAAGTGGTGTTATTTTGTTATTTGTGTTTTGTTATTTGTGTATGCTCCTTGTTTGGGGGGCGATCCTGCGATCAAAGATTCCTTGTCGTAGGCCACAAAATATTCCCACGTCGCGAAACGAAGATTTAACCCGTCAGGTTTGAAAATGAAAGGCGGGGGCGTCGTGGGGTAATTGGGAACGTCAGCTTTATTTCGCTGCATACATGAGACTAAAAACGAGACTAAATCTAAACTTAGAACCAATCTCCCGGTCGCTTTGCCTCGTTAAAGCGGGAGCGGGAGATCGTCGGTACTCGGAGTGCGACAACAACGGATGAAGTTCAGGGGCAGACTCGGCATTTGTTGGATTGGACCTTTCGTACGTCTGCCTCCGAAACTTTTGCGTAGTGCGACGCGAAGGCATCTTCTGGAAAACATATATAAGTTAGAAGGGTGGTCAGTAAACAACGCGAATTAGGAGCCCGGTGTGATCCGATGCTGCGATCGGGGTGCTGGAACTGGACTTCCAGGCATATGCAGGAGCGTGTGGTGATTTTGATTGCACGTCTTGCATCGGTCACCACTACGGCACTTGCCTTGGGAATGTTCGTGTGCCAAACAGTTGGAACAGTAACGGTTGATGGACACCGTGTTGAGTGGACCGGGAGGCGCCCTTCTCTGCTTCTCTTCTCAGCACTAAGCATGAGGAACTTTTGGCATCTTCGAAGCGGATGGATCCCGCTGCAGACTCGGCAGCGGTAGGAGTGAGTGCCTGTGGTACGCCTGCTTTTGATGCCATCGTATGGGACCCAGTAATTGGCGGAATTGGAAGAAGTTACAACTCGAGCGGAGAACGACGAGATTCTTGGGATCGATGTGGTTACTGGGTTCGAAGGTTCAGGAGTAATCTGAACGTTGGAGGAACCGTTGCTGTGGTGCAGCCGTCTGCGGCACGTAAGGCAAGAGTGGGAACTTGGCTGCTGGTGCCCTCGTGCCAAACAATTCAAGCTTTGCTTTCTTCGGACGATATTTGATCGCTGGAATACGGTCATTTCGAGAAAACCTTCTGGGTGCTGGAATCACCCTCAAATCAGCTGCAAATGCTCTGAACCGGCAGGCGTGACGTCGTCGATGGCCTCCAGCGTACGATGGCGTTCTTTATTGGTGGCGCTTTGCGTACTTTAGATTTAATTAATCATAATTATTTATAATATCAGAGGGTGTTTGTAGGTTTCTGAAATCGGAGGTAGAAAATATCATACATGCATGTAATTAAGCAGTTGGAGTATGGGTAGGAGCTTGTGTTGGCACAGTGGAGCGTCGAGAAGTGGACTGTATTAAGCTGAGCGAACAGAAAATTGTGTATGGAGGCGGCACAAAAGTCAGGAAAAGAAATCAGCGGCAGCGTTGAACTGTTCTGCGAACAGAGTAAAACTCCCGAAAACAGCGCACACAAGCGGGCCGATATAATATATATATGTAAAATATAAATATAATAATTCCTTTTGTCCGCTACACTTATTTCACTGTTCACTGTCTATGCACGGATCGGTGTACATATGTACATATGTGTGTGCAAGAGGTTCGCCTTCGTATGGCTGCACATAGGCCTCGGCCGTTGGCGAGTTGATGGGCAATGGGCAATGGAAGAAACGGCGAGGAAAAGGTGGCGCACACAAGCGGACACCGATGGAAATTTTCGAGGAACGGAGGCGAATAGAAATTGGAGTTCCTCAACTGCATTGGTGTCAGGAAAACTCGGACTGGGAGTTGACAAGAATGAAAAAGGAAATCTTGCGAGAGTGCGACCGAAATTGAGTGTTCGGCCCACTGTTGCAGATCGGCAGCGAGGATAGACGGAGAAGGAAAACTGGTACTTATCTTGGCAGATAGATAGATGGAACTGCTGGTGACTTGGAGGATATCCTGCAAGGAATCCGGCTCGAAGGACCAAAATGTTGAGGGGGGTGATCCTGCCCGCAAAGAATCCTTGTCGGAAAAAAATCCTTGTTGAAAATGAAAGGCGGGGGCGTCGTGGGGTAATTGGGCACGTCAGCTTTATTTCGCTGCATACATAAGACTAAAAACGAGACTAAATCTTAACTTAGACCCGATCTCCCGGTCGCTTTGCCTCGTTAAAGCGGGAGCGGGAGATCGTCGGTACTCGGGGTGCGAGATCAAGCCGGGGACCGAAAGCTCGCTCCTGAGCAGAGGCGGCACAGTGGGCCCCTCACGTAAACACTCCTATTATGCATTCGAGTTATATAAATTTAAAAATTGCAAATTGAAAAATTGAAATCTTTTCAGGAAATATATATGTATATTTTTTAATTGTTTTTAAAAAATCTTTTTGTGTTTACATTTACCTGTCAATATATTTGCATAGCTTTGCGGGCTACGTTACTAACTGGGCAGAAAAAACATTAAAATTAACTGCATTTAAAAACTAATATGCAACGCAGTCCATAAAAAAAAATATGTTATTGTTGGTCGCTCTTGGGCAGCGCTGTCGGTTCGCTTTTCCGAGTCTAGCTTGTGTGGCTTAGACGGGGCCGATGCTGGCTGTACTGCTTATAATGCATTGGTGGGGCGCCTGTGCTGGCACAGCTATAATTGCAAAAGGCCGATTCCAGTCGTCCTGTGCAGTCATTGAAGCATCTATCCTTGTATGTCGGTAGATTTTTTGGAGAAGATGGTGGATTAATATAGTGTTTATTCTTTGAAGGTATTGCTAAGTGAGTAGATGTGCTGGGATTATTTTTATTCCTTATATTTTCGGTCAAGAAATCAAGCTCATTTTGCAGCTTTCGAGCTGTTGACCATGTCGGTGGTGGAGATTTAGTATATAATAGCCATTTTAAATGGGTTATTCTTTTTTTATCTTATGTTGTATGTATCTTATGTTGTTCCATCGCGCTTTTCCATTTAGTCATTCCACACACTCAGTGGCATTAATCCATTAATATTCAGCGTTGAGACCATCGACGTTATAATTTGTTGATAAATATCCAAGTCTAAGTCAGAAGATTATTCGTATTCTTGAGTCTAATTACAAGTGCATACATTTTTCTGACACTTACACTTTGTGCTAGGCGACCAAGGCATGCCGACAAGATCGGATTAGTGCCCCTTGGTTGAATTACTTGGATTTTGTAATTGTGTTTATATTGGATTTATAATAATTAATATTTAGCTGTGGCTAAATAAGATTGCGGCATTATATAATTTTACTTATACGTTTTATACTTGAAAAATTATGCAACATTTCACAAATTTAAACTTTTCTTAGATTTTTTTATTTTCATAAAGATTTTTAGCCGAGAGACATTAAAAATAATTATTTTTTTATACTTATATTATAAATAAAATATTTTTTTAAGTAGATAAACTCTTGAAAATATAAGGTTAAGTTCATATTAATAGAATAATTTTCTCTATATCGTTACCAAAAGGAAAATGCCTTCCTGAGAAAACAGCACAGAATTCTACACTGAACGGAGCAGCGTTCAATTCAGGTACTGAATGTCGCGCTTGCCACTTTGCTAAACTAAGGCCATCCCCGCTCGACACAGCTTTCTATCCAAAATTGCTCACCGCAAGAAGTGAAGTCCGACTGGGTTAGCTTATCGGTCAGGAGCGCGGCCCTTATGTTTAAGCTTGAGTTAGTTATATAAATGCAGGTAATTAAGGTGACACCCCACTACGCCCTTACTTTTATTTTCGCCACCTACGGGTTTTCGTCTGTGACGAGGGATTTTCATCGCATTTCAACCCCAGGATCCTTAGCGGAACAAACAGTCACCGACTGAAAATAATAAAGGTTTTCATAAAATTGTCGAAATAGTTCAAAACCACGATCATCAATGGAAATTGAAAATGTTCGTAAAGGCTTCAAGGTTGTCCAAAATCTTACAGATTGAACCCATTCTTTTATGAAGACACGGGCACTTCCAACTTTTCGTTGTTCGGACTTGGGGCGACTTGCTAACGCTCCTATGTTAAACGATGTCAATCTTTCCTTGTGGCCCTGTCTATACGACATTACCTATTCGAGGAAGGCCTCCGTACAAGTCTTAAGTTGCACTATTGGTTTTTTCTGCGTTCAAGGCGGTTCACTTAGAAATTGTGTCAGATCTAAGTACTGATCCTTTTTATTGACTTTCCAGAGGTTTATTGGTCGATGAGGATGTCCCTAGATCGTTCATTGAGTCACCACCTTCAGACTCTTCGCGAACGGATCAAGAAGCAGGCAATAGTAATTCGAAAATTCGCCTCAAAAAGCGGATGCGAATTTGCGTTCAAACCTTTCGGGCTCCGTACATGGGGGGACTATGGGAGGCTGGTGTAAAAACTTACAATCACCTACGCGTACGAGTGAGTTGGGGACAGTGACTGATAGACGCTCACTTACGAACACTAGCACACAGGCCACTCGTCGCAGCTCCAGCAGCATTCCGTACCCCGGACCAGGTGAGTCTCAGTTGCCTGCGGCGTTGGCGATTTGTCTCGTCAGTCAGGCCCAATGTAGCTTTGTTTGTTGTTTTGTTGAAATTTGTTTTGAAGGAGATAATAATATGAAGACTAGCGTAAGGTATTTTAGAGCGAATGCAGAAGTTCTGTCGCTCTTTGTGAATTCTCCCCGCCTTCGCCGACAGTACACAGTACGGTCGAGTACACGCATTTTTTCGTTCTCGTTTTTCGCGTGCCAAATTAAAAATAACTCTTGACACCAAGTTATCGGTTTTTATTTTATTAATCAACGATCGATATACTTAGCGGCTGCGAGTGGCTTCAATGGTCCACTTGGTTGGTGGCCACCTTCAGCTTCGATAAAGCCTTTAATATCGTAGTATGCTGCAAACTTTCAAGGGTGTTCATGACCAGACCTCACTGCCCTGGCTTGAACAATTTGAATTTTCTCAGTCATTTTTTAAAGTATGCATATTTTTAATTAGCATGTTGACCCGAGTCGATCTAGCCATGTTCGTCTGACCGTCCTGTCCTATTATATGAAAACTAATTCCTCAGTTTTAAAGCTATCTAAATGAATGCAGTTAGTCTTCTATATACTCCCACTCGTATATAAGTTAGAATGTGCCGGATCGAACGACTTTATCATATTGCTGCAATAAGAACGTCCAGAAATTTTTTATAGAACATATTATAACTGTAGACTTAAAAATTATATTCTCATCTAATTTGAGATAAAGCAATTTCGTATTATTTAACACTTTCTGTTTTAATTTTTTAACAAGCGGATGACTATATCATCTTGCTGCCATTAGAACAATCCAGAAATTAATAATAAAAAAAAAATATAACTTCGATGTTTTTTTTAAATATTTGTTTCTATTCAGAAATGTAGTCTTTTTTAATTTTAACATTTAAGCTGCAAACCTAAAATAACCCAGAGAGACAGATAAAACTCCAAATAAAATGCTCATTCCAGAAAATGGAAGTAATGCGACAGGCGATATCGAGAAAGATGGAGAAATATAAAATGTATTTGCCGAAAATTAAATTGCTGTAACCGACGATAATGGGAGCGTATATGAGGAAATACCAACCAAACTGTGGTGTCTGTTCGACACCATTGAATGATGAAATATTAAAAAAAGGTGAAAAGTCGGAAGATCAAAGATACATGAATGATTTTAAAAAGAAAAAGTAACACTAACGACGTACCGGATCACCGTAGACGGATCTTCGTCAAGCGAATGCTGATTGGGTTATGGAGCTACGTAAAACTGTTTAGCAAAAAATAGAAGCATAATCTGTGATTAAACAGTTTGAAGCAAAAAAAGAAATGTCTTACCTTTTGTGAGTCCCTGGACAAGATCCGAAAAGAGATCACCGTCTATGATAAATTTAAGTCAACCGCAATTAATCCCTGAAAACTCACGTAGAGGAAGAGGTGATCAAGGCACTTTGGAATAAAAGGATAACGCAGCAAGAGTATAGGGAAGACTTAGCTCGGAGAGCGCTCGTCAATATGTAGAAGATTGCTTTTATCATTTACGGCCTTGGGACGTTTTTCAGCGGTAAGCCAAAGAAAATAAGCCAAAGAAAAATAAAATAAAATACGTTGGGAATGTTTGCCTTTGATTTCGTCATAAGGAACTCTGTAATTGAAGGAATCAGGAGTAATTGTAACTCGAGTGGAGGACGAGGAAAACCTTTGGATTGATGAAGATAATTCCCTTAAAGTGTCAGACGGAATTGGGACTCTGAAGGAAGACTGGCTTGCTGCATTGGACTGCTTCCAGTCCGATGAGCACCTTCGGCACCACGTTGCTGCTGGGAGACGCGCCTTCTTGTGGACACGGTGGACATCCCGTCATCTTAACGTGTTTATAGGTAGACTAAGGCTTGGCTTTCCAACTCTACTTTTCTTCAGACTCACCACCATTTGATATTTAGCTATCGACGCTCTCCTTGCCCTCTAAGATCTCTCCGTAGCTGATCGTGATGGAAGATCCGTCATACAAAACCGTGTTTGTATTCACATTCCGACCAGCGCCGTAAAGAATTACTGCAGTATACAGAAGATCAAGGGACCTCACTCGGCATCGATGCAGCTTAAATTCCTCTGCGTGGGCCCTCCTGCTTTCTGCGGAGCCCCTCTCCTTTCTGAGAACAGGCGGCTGCTAGTTCCCCACATTATAGTAAAAACTTCTGACCTTCTGGCTGTGTTCGAAACTGCCAGCTGCAGGTTCTCCTCGAGTGCTTTTGAGGTTAACCTTAACTTTATCAACTTTCCCAGCGAATGGTCCCTGTTCCACCAAGATGGTTCTTTTCTTTATACCGGCCATGATGCGTGGTTCCCTTCTAGTAATTCCTTAGAGACCCTCTCCAAGGACTTTTCTATGTCTTACACGGATCTTAGTGTTCCCGGACAAGTCGCTAGTCCTATTGTGAATCTCATATTGAAATTTCTACAGCTAGTATTTTGGGCTTTTCTAAAGAAGGTTACTTTTAAAGAGGGGTCGATTTCGTATTGGAACTGCATGTACTTATGGTCTGAGAAGGATGGTCCCTCGAAGATTCTCCATTCTCATATTATAGTGTGTTCCTCCCCAAATTTGCCCATATAGGTTAGTAGAAAGTATAAAGCGGCTGTGGTTTATATCGAGGCACCCTCAAGCAGTTGGTGGTCCTTCGGGCTGGCTTATAAGTTCCTTTGATGCCGCTGTCCTCTGGTGTGCCATGAATCAGGAAGCTGCCAGAAGGCGAATCTTCTCATTCTCTAGCATCACCACAGTCCGGTCATTACGGGCTGCACTGAGACATAAGGTAAGAAATAAGTTAGCAGTGGTGGCAGTCATGCCTTCCACTGACGTTTGGGCTGACATCCCAGCCCCGGTTGAGTTCTGCGTGCCCTCTATAGTGGTGTGTTTTTCAGGGGAACCACCCACTTGAGGAATTGGGCGGCACAATTTTCGTAAATAAAATAGGCGTTCCTGGTTCTTTTCCTACAGAGTAGGATAACTATCCGCCCCGCCCTGGAAACCAATTAAAATTTGCTCTCAAATAGCTTATTAATCTTTTTCGAAGCGCACTGATATGGTCGAGATAACCCTTGAGAAAGTCTAGGAACTGCTGGATTGGAATTTAGTTTCAAATTGACTCAGACGGCCAGGGATAAAAAAAAATATATATTATTTTCTCGGGTTTTTGTTGGTCCCGGTACTGTCTTAAGGGAAAATGTTTGTGCACTAGCTGTTTGAGTAAACTGTATACTTGAGTTACATATTCGGAGGTTTGGGCTAACTCTTGATATAAATTCGTAGCCTTTAATTTAATTTATTAATTCTTTTCGCAAATATTAGTATAGTATAAGTAGTTTAGTACATTTTAATAAATAGTAGTTTTTATTGAAATTTTTTTGTATTTATTTTTGATGTTAAATGTATATGTATATTTTTTATGTAACATTTGTGTATAAATTGGTTGTGTAAATTGTTTAATTTGTATATTTTTGTAAGTTTGTACAAATTTATTTTTGTTGTAAATTGTTGTAAATATGTTTGTATATATTTATGTACATTTTTTTTGTGGCGATTGTAGATAAGTGTAGTGGACTGTATTAAACATATGAAAGTATAAGGAAATATATGCAAGGGGTGGAACACACCAAACGGAAAAGAATTAGGAACTACCCGAAATTCGACATTTCACATTCTCTTATTGTATTTATTTATTTTTGGATTTCGAAACTCGCTGGCTTTAGACTGAAATGCACTTGATAATACGAAAAAAAAAAAAACAGGAAAATATTCGGGGTTTTGCAATTTAATAATTACAAGAAACTTAAAGATAGCATAGACAGGCGGATTGGAAAGCTCTAGGACTGGAAGATCTGGTAGCGGGATTTTTCTCTTATAAAACATAGATTTCCAAATAAAACTAATAGGCTTAGACTAGCAAAAAGATTTTGAAAGTTCCCTTTTGGCGCGAACACCATTAATGAATTAAATTAAACAGATTGTTCTTCTAAAATTATATATTTTCAAATATAACTAAGAGACATAGACAAAACGGTTTTAAAGACTGTTTATTTACGTAGAGGGCTGCTCTGCTACGTCAAAGCAGATGGAAGGGGAGCCTTATCTCAAACGTTCTAAAAATTAACAGTTTTGGTCAGATACACGGCTAGACTTGGTCTCCTCTGTTATATCCGGGAAACCAAGCCAGTATTTCTAACTTTTCATTTTTATTGTAGGGAGCTCCGTATACTCGCAGGTCCGCGGCCATGTTCGTGTTGGTCTGTGTTGCAACTTGATTATCGATATCACCAAGACGCCCACTTAAATGTTGAGCTTCCAGAGCATTTGCCTTTAACTGCAACCTTCCTTTCCTTGCGTGCCATCCTTGGGCGTTTGATCTGGTTCGATGATCGTGACAGTTATGCTTTCAGTTTTCTCAATAAATTTGTATTTTGTGCGTACACAAAATGCTTAGGTGAATTTCGCTCAGCTCTGTTTGATTGAAAAACCATCTTGAATTTTACATTTATTTTTATACCATTTCAAAGTAATATAATTTTAATCAGTAGTATCCAACGCAATGAAGGAGACAACTCCGATCCTATAATTTATATTTACTCTTGATCACCATCAACTCCCGTGTCGATCTAGCCAAATTGTCTCCTAGTTTTTAAGTTATCTAAAAAAAACTTTGCAGTTAGTCTTTTATATTCTGTCACTCGTATATATGTCGCATGACTATATCATATACAGGAGTGGTCAAAAGTATTAACACCAATTTGTAATTAATTGCACATCCCAACTTATTTTAGTTATTATTCATGTTGTTGTTAACCAATATTCCTGAAACTTTCTTTATTGCGTAGATTGATCTATGCATCTAAGGAATTCGAAATATAACGCTTTATAGAACAATGCTAAAAGCAAATGAAAATATGTCTCTTTATTCTGGATATCATTTATTAAACTCAATTTCAGCCAAATGAAAGCTTCCATTGATGCCAAAGCTAATTTTTCTAATTATTAATAAAGTAACTTACGGGATTTTTGCTACAAAGAATATTCAAGTTTAACATAATTAAATTTAAGATGAAAACAATTTATTCTTTTACTTCTAGCATGGTCTTATTAACCGTTTTCTTTTGTTTACCTTTTCGACTTGATTCTGCATAGATCAATCTATGAGATACAGAATTTAAGGGAAATTGGTCAAAAATACTAAGAATAACAACAAACATAAGTTTGACGTGAAAATATGTCGTTGTGTGTATACTTTTGATCACCTCTGTATCTGCCATAGGAATGATCGGAAAATTAAAATAAAATATATAACTTCTGTAGTTTTCAACAGATTTTCTTCAAATTTAAGATATAGACATTTTCTATTATTCTAGAAATTTGGATTTCATTTTATGAAAATCGGACTATTATATCATACAGTTGCCATAGGAACGACCCAGAAATGAATACAATTAAAAATTATAACTTTTCCAGTTTTCAACAGATCATCAAAATTGAAATATAGCCTGTTGTATTTTTCTAGAATTTTGGATTTAATTTTATGAAAATCGGAGTACTATAAGATATATCTGTCATAGAAACTATCAATAAATATAGAGGAAAATGTCAAACTGTGAATGTAAAACTGTAACTGAACAACTGTAATGAAAGTTGGAATTACATCCTTGATTTTTAACGGAAATATATATAATTTATAATATATTAATTATTAATTATCGAATTCCAATCTGCAAGGGTATACAAACTTGGGCGTGCCGAAGTTAGCTTTTTATCTTGTTTTGAGTTTCTAGCTTTCTAGCGCCGGTAAACTTGATTATGACTTTTTGAATTTTTCAATTAATTGAAACGAGAAATTAACATTTAATTATTTAATTTATTATTATTATTATCAAACCGAAGGTGGTTTCTGAGATCAAGTGCTAAGAAAGATTCGGTACTAAACTTTACCGCAGATTTTCATCACGCCCCCCTGAAGGCTCTTAATTATTGACTCTCAGATTGCCTTTTATATTAATACCTTGCATTTCAAGCCCGGACTACCAGCCGCAATTAGCCTAGTGGGAGCCAGTCTGCTGTGCCAAAGGCCATATACCATCTACGAAACAGATATCAGTTTCGCGGCTCTCTCTTGTTTAAACGAAACGAAAGATGTTATTGCCTTTATTCAAGCCCAAACTATAACCGAAAAAAATTAAGGTGGGAAAATTACTGAAATTTCTGATCCTAGGGAAGATTTGTCTTTTATATTAATGGTCCAGAGTATACTGATGTCAAGGATTAAGAAGCTAAGAAAAAAAATCCATTTTTATTTCCTATTAGAATGTAAGAAGCTTACGTAGCAAGCTTGCAACAGTGTATTCTGATAGTTTTTCGATCGCCTCTCAGGTAACATTGTTCGCAGAAACCGGCTTAAGGCCAGAGATACTTGGCTCCAGCAGGCTAGATTGTCTTATCTCCACACTCGCGTAGGAATTATTTATTACCTTTAGAAAAATGAAGCGACTTTGCATTGTGTGATTGTCACATATTCTGTCATTTATTAATTGTCGGAACTTCCTTATTATTGGAATCACCTTTCTGCTATGTTATGGGTTTCCAATATTTAAATACTTTCATTAATAGTTTCAAGTGATTTTTGCACTGGTGCTGTTTGATTTTCAAATAATTTAATAAATACACTTCTAACTACTAGGAAACTTTATTTTATTGATGGCGTGGTTGAAATATATTATGATATCTCGAGTCAACAATGTACGAAATTTCTTCGACCCAGCCGTATAATCCATATCATCCTACTTTTGATGTGAACAATTGCTCATTTACAGTTGCGTGAGTTATGTATCGATATCTAAGGTATCGCAATAAAATAGTTTGAGCGTTTATATTGCATTAGGTCGATTTGTTGCGTTTGTTTGACAGTTTTTTCTGACTAATTATTTAAAATTAAACAAAATTTACAAAAATTAGCAAATAAAACAACCATAATTTCCGATTTTAGCAGCATTAGAACAACAAAAAGTATCCACAATAAAGTTCATGGATTTGGCGGGGATGTCGCCTCCAGCGTTTAGTTCAGCGGCTTCCAAATCCTCGCAAACAAGGCACTCATTCCGTCAATATATTTTTTTAGGATAAGCGATTAGGATACCGCACCATAGCGATAACAACATTTACGGATTTTATGTGAGATTTCCCGTGTGGTTATCAACAATCACTTATCTACTAGGTTTTGAAAATTTAATTTAATTAAATTATATTAAATTAATGTAAATTAATATTTATTACATAATACTTAATAAGTAATACTTCTTGATTTATATATTCATTTATTGTCTTTTTTATACAAAGAAAAAAATGTACTTACGACTGTGACAGGATGTTATTTTGATTATTTTCCTTTATTTGTTCCTAAATAGTTTTACTAAACTCTTTATTTGTTTATAAATTATTCCTTTGCTCTTAAGTTCTGTTTTACACTTCTTGTTAATTTTTTCTTTTCAATCTATTGTTTAAACATGCTCTCTCTCGAGAACGCACCTCAACGAATAGTGTGACCATAGCCTACTTGTATTCATTGGCCTGTTACACGAGTGCTAAAACCGTCACAATGCGATTCTTGAAAGAGTTCTCCGCCATAATCTATAAAACAAAATTTTTCTGTGTTGAACACAACTCCTTTAACTTGTCGGCCATATGTCTATGAGGGAGCTCTTTTGAACTCAGCAGAATTCTGCCACATTCTATGTTCATAGCTCCAGAAGTGCCAAAAGAGCAGCACTACTCATGTTGTCATTAGTTGAGCTTTTGTTATCATTTGTGATTCCTCTCCGCAAAAAGGTATAGAAGATATCAATACTCCACATTTGTAGCACCTTTATATATCAGTAATTTCTGCATGTTAATATGAATGTGTTAGGCAGAGACCAATAACATCTGATAAAAAGCTTGCATATTAACTGTCAGATGTAATTTATACGCATTAAAGTAAAGCATTTGACTCCATTACTCACTCCTTGTTTGTAAAGTCGATTTAAGAAACTTCTTACTCCTGACCTCCCACAAGAGAGCAAGTTGGGTCCTTCATTAACTTAACAGTCTGAGGTAATTTTGTGACGGGGTCACCGATCATGAGGGACAGCAAAATTTATCTATGCTAATGCTGAGTGCTGTGGGATAACATCGAAAAAGAGTTCGCAGCTAGCTGCGAAAATAATTTCGGTTGATTTCGAGGGTGTCATGGCATTCTAGCGCAAATTGTTAAGTCGAAATACAAATATTCTTATTTTTCAAAAGGTTTGGCGCCCAACTCACATAACAAATCTCCTTTCAAGCTCCAGTTTAAGCCGTTCCACCTTAATTCTATTACGTCTAACTACCAACTTTCTCCGAGCGATACGCTACCCGTTTTTTCTAGACTTTTTCATAACAGTCTATTTACAATGGTCAAAACGTTAATATTAAAGCTATTCTAAATTACAATTGCCTTGTGGTTAAGCTCATTCCATAGATTACAAGCATCTATTTCAGCATCGAAAAAGGTACAAGGTATTAGTCAAAGTTGTGGAAAACAAAACAGTGCAAAATAAAAACACGTTACTTATATTTCAAACTGATTTTATTTCATTAACTTCTAGCTTAGGAAGCTTACATAAAATTCTAATCTAGAGCTCTATACATTCCTATATGAGCGATTCAAACAATCCAGTGCAAGAATATTTATGCTCTTCCACCAGATGACGAGAGACTTGAAAAACGCAATTTGTTTTCGAGGTTCATCTGATTGCAAATTCTAAAACTCCCTTGCACGTCATCTTACTTCTTATGGCTGGGATCCAATGTTCTTCTGATTTGGGAAGTACGTTTTCTATTGTTCAATATTATTTTATACAAAAGTTTCAAATAAATAATGTGCCGAAACTTGTTGTTGCTTCTTGAACCAACAAGAATATTCAATATTTACAACGTTGGTAATACCGCAAGAAGACGAGTCTTAGGATATACAGAACGTAAAAGCCCTAGTTAGAAAATTCGTATTTACGTCTGGAGAGCAACGAATAAGCAATATAACCGTTTGTAACTTTAATTTTCTCATTTTAGGTATGCTCAGTATTCTCATTTTAAAATACATTCAGAGGCGGATTATTATAAGCTCGAAATAGATGGATATGAAGGAAATGCTGGGGATTCCCTAAACGATCCTTGGTATGGATCTAATAATAGCCCATTTTCAACTTATAATAAAGACAACGATCGAAGCTCGCTTAATTGTGCAAGCATGTTAAAGGTAAGTCGAAAAAACAAATTAAAGCGGTTGTCGAACATATTCTTTATTTCCTCCGGATTGATTGACAAAAGATGGACTTTAATGAACAAATCAACAAAGTATTAATAAAATCTCAGAACCAATAAGCGGGCTATACTTTTCAGAAAGTGTTTGACGCGCTGAACCTATGCAAAAACAATAAATATTATATTTGGAGTGTTTTCTATACCACTGAATGCCTAACTTCTTATATATATTCAGTCATATAGTGAACCCAGAAGTCCATGAAAATATTAGCTACGTGATTAAATAGACACTGTGTCTATAGAGTTCATACAGAGCAACGTTTTGGATAGTTTAATAAAGGATATAAAAGAGGATCTGCTTTGCCTCACTAGTCCGTTGCAAGGACGATGTGTGGATGCTTTCTTTGTGCATATGCATTGTGCATTGCATATGCACACTAGCGCCCCACGGGGTTGCTGCCTGACAGAAGCTAAAGACATAGCTTACATTTCTGGTATGCTGCTCGCACCCCTTGCGTCATTCCGTCTGAATCGAAGTATGCAGTGGTAAAGTTCATGAATCTAATTGACATCTTTCAGCGCTCAGGCGGTACACTCAAAGTGGGGACCTGGCGCCCTAGCTGGGGCGGTATAACCTGTATCACAAAGATATCGGAGGGAAATTTTGGATCAGCATGGTAGGCTCCGTGTTCACCTAATTCGATCGAAATGGAGGACCGAAGATCTGCGTCTTCTATGTACGGGACCTCTACGCAATTCCTGCCGTAAGTGAGATCCTTACCGCCTTCACGGAGCAGTACTAGCTTGGTAACGACGCATTTAAGGTTCGGAATCAAAATTGAATCAAATCAGCCTACCACGCTCGATTGCCAAAGAGGTAACTACCACTATGCCTCTGCACCCATCAATTCGCAAGAATGCAGGAGAGCATGTCAGCCGAAGCAGCGGGTGAAGCTAACGAGGCGACAAATCAAATTGCAGCACTCTTGGAGTATATGTGCGACCAGAGCATACGGCAAAGAGGTCATTTCGTAGGATCCAGAGGCCAGTGTTCTGATGGAGCGAGGCGATAGCCAACCTCTGGTCCTGCTGCATGCGCGCCCGGAGGTAAATGACCCATGCACGCGACACGAGTTGCTGAGTGCAGTGAGATCAAATCGGCCATAAGGGACGCGATGTGGAATTAATACACGTCGAAGGAGACGTGATAAAGTCGCGGAGAGCGATAATGTACCTTAGGGCTCTCCCCGATACCCGGCTATCGTTTAAGAAGCACCCAAAGAAGGCCAATGGCAGGCTGCTGGCAAGCGTTGTCTTCTCCCAACTATTGTATGAGGTCCTGGAGTGTACTTCGGTGGATGAAATTAAGGCATACATGGGGCAATTCGAGGCCACGTATAGACTATACGCCGTTCGAGTAGCGAGCACTTTTCCAACGATCTCATACGACGCAGTGCGGGAGCTGGTCCACGAAAAGGCACTTTTCACAGTAATCATAGGCTGATCCGCAACATCGAGGCATGGATGGAGCGGAAACATGGCTGCTTCCGTAGCTTCCTTAAGAGGTTCGACTACGACGAGGAGGTAGCTACCCGTAGTGGAGATCCAGGATATTTGATGCCGATTGTCGCCGATTCGAAAAGGAGAGGGACGCGCTACAGGCGGTAGCAGGATCAGGGATCAGGTTGGACACGTTAGTGCTTGTGATGTTGGCGGCCCAAAGACGTGGGACGCCGCGGAGGAGTTTTCAGCCAAGCTAATAAAATCTCATGAGTCACTGCAGATAGGGAGGAAGAAGGAGACCAGCTGAGCGGCATTCCATTTTTTCGGGATATTTTCATTTTAAAAGAAGTATGCCGGTGTACTTACAAATATTTTTAAGTTAGTAAATGTTACTTTTTTAAACATAAAACGTAAAACGTAAATTATAAAATGGTTTCAGATAAAGCTTAACTCTTAATTTATTTGAATTGTGATCACGTTAATTTTATCAAACTTTTACATTTTTAAAAGAAAATTCTTTTCATGAAATCACATTGAAATTTAATTAAGTTACATATGCTACATTAGCGCTAACCAAATTATAACATAAAACGGTGGGCGTGTGTATGATCACAGTAATTTTTAATACCGCCTATGCTTGGCTGATCATAAATTTTCATCCTTGACAAAAAAAAAATTTAATTAATCCCTTAATACAAGCTGAATTTAATGTGTTTAATGAAAAATTGAGCGAAGAGCACAGAATTTTATCTTGAACGGAGCAGAATTTGGTTGAGGTAGCTGAATCTCGGGCTTGCGGCTATTTAACAAAGTCTTCTAAATCGGTCAACAAATGATGCAAAGTCCATGTGGGTCTGGCGCATCGGTTTTGTATTTTGTCAAGTAAGTATTTATGCGCTCTGCGAAGGTTCTCGAGTCCACGATAGCATCTGTGTGAAAATCATTTTAACATTTTATTATTATTTTTATAAGTTTTTAAAATACTTCTGATGACTTCAATTCAATGCATTCTTATTTAAACGATGTAGATCACATGTGAACATCTTGCAAACATGCCAGGGGTCTAGAGGAATGATGCCCTCGAGGAAGTACTTATCGTTACTAAGCATCATTAAATAACTCGTCTTTTAAGAAGCTATTTTTTTGACAAATACATGTATGACAAGCATTACCATTATACCTGACGCAGTGTTTAGGAGCGGACACCGCCAAAACTCTGACATCGGAGCCGGTGATGCAGACCATACAAAATCAGCTTCCAACTCATCCTCGTGGTTATCATTTAGGCCGCGTTCACACTTGAGGCTGATAGCTCGCTTGTACGCGCAGATCACTGAGTTGAAATTTTGTCAGCCGCGAACACAAAAAGCTGAAGCATGCGCTGAAATTTGAAATGGTGTTCATTAATTCAATCAATATGTCTTCAAAGCGCCTGATTTTACATAACGAATTTTAGAAAGCCACAGAACCGTTTTTTGTTGTAATAAAAAAATTATCTAAATGAAATCGATTGGTTCCTTTTCTTTCCCTTAGAAATGTTTCGCAGTCTATTTGTAAAACAGGATTAAATAGGCTGCATAAGCTGCTGAAAAAATAAACATGTTTCTGCAATCGTATAATCGAGCTATAATAATCTAAGCTATGTTCATCGTATATCATTAGTTGACAAATTAAAGTACTCTTATTTTTCCCTGGAATGACTACCGTTAAGCTAGCAAAATACACGACTGAAGCCTGGACTGATTACAAAGTTGGGAAAAGTTTATCAATCAAATTCAACTACTTACCTAAATTAAAAACGTGTTGTATGTCTTCCGCCTTATCCTCTTTAGCAAAGTTTAAAGGTAGTTGAAGAAATGCTAGACCTTAATGATTTAATAGTCCACGGAACCAGAAAGTTTTGCCAGATATTCTTTAAAAAATAAATAATTTCTTAAACTAAATAAATATAAATGATTCGATCCTGTAAACCTAATTAAAGTTTCTTTATTGTCGCAAGATCCTTACCATCAAACTTTCGAAGTTACTATCTATACAAGGATTATTTTATAAAGGAGATCTGATCAAGTAGATGACTTACAATTGCTTCCTAACAACTTTTTCCGAAAAGATTTCTTTCATGGTTAAAAAAGCCAGCCAGCCGTGCTGGGATTTCGATTCTCCTTATGTAACGAAGACTCTTTTTATTTCGTAAGTTCGCCCTATATTGGAGTATGGTTCTTGTATCTAGAGTCCTCAATTTGCAGTCCATAGTAACCGCATTGAAACTATCCGAAACTGTTTTCTGTTAGCCCTCCGGGATCAACCTGGGGTGCTGACCTAAGATTACCGTGTTAATATAATAGACTTCTCCCAATTAATTTACCTTCCTAGCTAACCGTTGGATGATGCTTGATGCGTGGAGAACCCCAATATGCTAGGTCAGCCTAATTTTTATATTTCCTAAGTAACATCTAAAACTTATATTCCCTTAGTAGTAAATCACTGCAGCAGAGAGATTGAAGAACATGCACTCTTTAGGGTTTCGATTGCAATTGCCATTTTGATAACATTTTAAGTAACATAGTATCATAATATGCCCTCGGTCTATTATCTATTTTCCTTTTTACGAGTCTATCCAGAACGCGGGATGGATTTCTTACGATAATTGTGCTCAACGCAAATGATCATCATGATGGAAAAAATTTTGCATCATGGTCAGCAAACAGAGAAACGTCAAAATAGTACGCAAACTTTTCACGATACTAAAGAATGGTTAGAATATCGGTAAGAACAATAAAAGAAGAGAAATGCAAACCAAATGAAAAAATAGGCATATGAATTATTGAACCGCTGATTTCAAAGGCTTAAACAGTCAGTCGAAGAATATGCTACAAAAAAGCAAGAAAACTAATTTATTAGATTATTAATTTTATTGCATGTTCGAGTTGCTTCACTTATAATGGACGAATATAAGAAAGGTAGTTTCAATCTTTCGATTGTAGCATAATTCTCTTCGGTTTTTGATACGGTACGCGATATGAATGTTATTGGACAATGATTCTGTTTTTATACTGCCCCTGTTGCATAGCTGGAGGCACCTGTGGTAAACTGAAAATCTTAGTCGAAATCTGAGTATGCAAGAGTTACATCCCTGGAGATAAGGGGATTTTTAAGTTTTCGAGCGGCGCTCTGTCCAAGCTTATATATATCAAAGACTATACAAGCAAAACGTATAGTCTTTAATATACGGCCTGCTTCGCCTTTTATGAGAATAGTTAAAGGTTTTACTATTTTCTCCTAGTCT
The DNA here is from genome assembly GCA_035046265.1 of Drosophila bunnanda. Classification (NCBI taxonomy): domain Eukaryota; kingdom Metazoa; phylum Arthropoda; class Insecta; order Diptera; family Drosophilidae; genus Drosophila; species Drosophila bunnanda. The sequence goes on from JAWNOB010000141.1 coordinate 30,061, forward strand.
GATGAAACCTGTGTAACAATCTGTCATTCCCAGAAAGAGAAGAAGGTCCTTTAACGATTTTGATATTTGAATTCCGCGATTCCCTTTATTTTGTCTATGTTAGTTTTAGCCCCGTCTTGTGCTATTGTGAATCCCAAGAGGTCTACTTCGTTTTTGAAAAAAATTGCTTTTATCTATTTTAACTCACATGTTTGAATTTTGTAGGGTTGAGAATACTTTTTAGAATTCGGCCGTGTTTTACCTCATTTTTTCTAAAGACTATTATGTCGTCTACGTACACGTAGAAGATTTTTCGTATGTGTTCTCTCAATTTATCGTCTAATCTATTTCGAAAATGGATGGGGCATTTTTTAATGGTAAATAATTTTTTTTTTCGTTTAAAGCAAAGATATTTTTAATATGTCCGTGTCTTTAAGCGGTATCTGAAAATATTTTTTTATCACAAGCTGTGCAATAACTATGAATTCGCGAATTGGGTACCGATATGAGATAGTAACTTCATTAAGTTTCCTGTAGTCAATTACAAATCTTCAGACTGACCGGACTTTTTCGGGACTACTCGAACTGGTGTGTTATAACGCCGTCTTTAAGCACTTCGTTTTTTTTTTTTTTTTTGTTATTTTCCACTTTTTGTCTTTTCGATGATTGGGGAGTCTTACGAAGTTCTGATTTCACTTATTACTTTGGTTGTGTACACTAGTTTTATATCGGGATCAACAAAGAGAACGAGACGACTTATAAATAATTTTTGTGATTCGATCATAAAACTTATTTTTGGTCCGATTGTATTTTCGGCTTATGTAACTTATGGGTAAATTTTAATTTTGATTTTATTTTCGAACTAATGCTTTGTTTTTGGCGTCTATTATTTCACATAACTTTTGCAAACCGAACCACAAAACAACAACATTCGCGGGAACCAAACCAATACAGCATATTCCATACGAAAGTCTTCGCAATTGGGAAAGCGCTTGCGCAGAGCATAGACCGTCCACAAAAGGCGGTAAACTTGTTCGTAAATAGTTAAGCGGCGAAGCAATCCTCAGCGTCCAGTTTCAAAAATGTACTAGCAAGGAGGGAGCAACCAGATAGCCTTAGCGCGAGAACGGCAGTCCGGATCTGTTGGGATATATTGGATGCTATCCAAACTACTTTCAATTACCGAGAACACAAGCTAAGATCCGAGTAACGACAGGGCCAACGTAACCTAACCTAACCTACTGGAAGGCGAAGAAGGCTCTTTTATTAGTTCAATCTTTTTCGAAGGAATAAATAATTTACTGGCTGTGTTTGGCCGGGAAGCACGTAAGAGATGTAAAGCAAATGTTATGTGTTGTTCGCACTAAAAGACCGCTTATCAGCCTCGAAATGTATGCTCTCTCTTTCTCTGTCTCCTCTAGTTTGGGTTCTCCCGCTGTTCATACATTTTTTTCTTATCTTCTTTGTAAGGTGTTAGTTACTAACTAAATACTAAATACTAAATATTTAACTTCGCTTACTTCAAATATGATAAAAAAAAAAATTGGTATTATGTATTGTTTAAACCATCAAAGCGATCTAATAAGAGGTCCACATTTGTCGAATGGTTGAGTTTGAAAATTATTTTATTTTCTTTAAGCCCTAGCTTAGGTAGCTAACATGAAATTCAACATGAAAAATATTTACAAATTCACAATTACTTGCAAATCCCAACTTCTTGTAGTTATTATTCTTTTTGTTGGCAACAAATTTGGCTAAAAATTTCCTTAACGTGTAGATTGACCTATGAGAAGCAAGCCAAAAAATTCAAAAAGGTAAAGAAAATATGTCTCTTTATTTTGAATATAGCGTAATAATCTCTGTTTACGTGAGGGGCCCACTGTGCCGCCTCGGTTCAGGAGCGAGCTTTCTGTCCCCCGCCTTGCGCTCACACTCCGAGCACCACCGATCTCCCGCTCTCGCTTTCTGTCCCCCGCCTTGCGCTCACACTCCGAGCACCACCGATCTCCCGCTCTCGCTTTAACGAGGCAAAGCGACCGGGAGCTCGGCTTTATGTTAAGTTAGTCTTATGTATGCAGCAGAATAAAGCTGACGCTACCCCACGACACCCCCGCTATTTTTCTTATTTCGAACCCCGACGGGTTATTGCATCGTTTTGCGACGTGGGACACATATTGGCCACTCTAAGGATTCACCTGGCAGGATTCGCCCCCCAACATTTTGGTCCTTCGAGCCGGATTTTTTGATGAAGGATATCCTCCAAATCACCGGCAAATATCCGCCAAGATAAGTACAACTTTTCCTTCTTCGCCTATCTTCACTGTCGATCTGCAACAGTGCAAAAATTTCTTTCTTTTGCGTGTCAACTCCCAGTCCGAGTTTTCCTGACACTAAGGCAGTGAAGAATTACCATTTCCATTCGCCTCCGTTCCGCGAAAATTTCGATCGGCGACCGCTTGTGTGCGTTGCCATTTTCCTCGTCGTCTCTTCCATTTTCCGTTGCCCATCAGCTTGCCAACGGCCGAGGCCTATGTGCAGCCATACAACGTCGAACTTTTTTTTGCACATACATGTGTACATATGCACACCGATCCGTGCATAGACAGTGAACAGTGAAATAAGTGTAGCGGACAAAAGGAATTATTATATATTTTATATATATATATTATATCGGGCCGCTGGTGTGCGCTGTTTTCGGGAGTTTTACTCTGTTCGCAGAACAGTCCACCGCTGCCGCCAGATTTGTTTTCCTGACTTTTTGTGCCGTCTTCATACACAATTTTCTGTTCGCGTAGCTTAATACAGTCCACTCCTCGACGCTCCACTGTGCCAACACAAGCTCCTACCCATACTCCAACTTCTTAATTATATGCATGTATGATACTTTCTACCTCCGATTTCAGAAACCTACAAACACCCTCTGATATTATAAATAATTATGATTAATTAAATCTAAAGTTCGCAAAGCGCCACCAATAAACCCAACGCAAACGCGAGTGTTTAATTCCATTTCAATTTCGCCGCCGCAGAAGCCGTGTTGTTGTTGTTGCCGTTTCGTTTCTTGGGGCCCTCACATAGGCATCGCTTGCCGTCGGCATAACGCCGCGAGCTTTTAAGTCTAGCTCTTCGATTAAACAATTAAACAATTTGCGGCTTGCAGTTGATGACATTAACATTTGTTATACAAGTACAAGCATAACCGACATCCAAATTCAATCAACGCAGGTGCGACTGCGCTTGTTCTGTTTATTTATTATTTTGTACCCACTTCTCAACGGTCGAGGCCTATGTGCAGCCCCATAAACACACACCTCTTGCACATCATAATTCCGTGCATATAAAAACCCCACCGTGAACAGTGAAATCGTGTTGCGGGAAAAAGGGGCATAATAAATATCGGACAGCCGGTGTGCACTTGCTTCGGTAGTTCACTCTGTTCTCCGAACAGTCCCTCGCTGCCGCGATATATTTTTTGTCGTCTTTTTGCCGTGTCCATACCAAATATTCCTGTTCGCGGAGTTCAATACAGTCCACTTCTCGACGCTCCACTGTGCCCGTACACATTGTTCCTATTAATTGCATGCCCATTTATTTTCCAAAATATTTTCGGCCAACGACTCCAGAAACTAATCCCGATACGATAATTTCAAAATTCAAAGTGAACAAAACCATTAGCAACAAAACCCAAATGCAAGCGTTTTAATTGTTTTCAACTTAGTCGCCGCAGCGGCCGTGTTGTTGTTGCCGTTTAGTTCTTTGGGTCCCACACATAGGCGCCGCTTGCCGTCGCCTAAACCCAGTGAGCATTTTGTCCACTACCAAAAGCTGATGTTTTGATTCCACCTTTCCAGCGCTGAAATAGTTGAACATCTGCGGTTGATAATTTTCGAAATTAACCAATAGTTTAACACCCACCAATAAATCCAGAATTTAAATTTAATCCCGCACGGAAGCGACCGCGATTATTTTTCCCCATTTATTCAACCTAGCCGCCGCAGTGGCTACGTTGTTGTTGATGCCGTTCGGGTTTTCTTAGTCCCGCACCTACGCACTGCTTTGACGACGGCATAACCCACTGAGTTTTTATCCTGAACAGAAGCCAAAGTTTTATTTCCACCATTTCGGCTCTTAAATATTAATATTAAAAAAAAATTCAACCTCTTAGTCGGACAATCTGTCCGCTCCAACGCCTGCACTCCAGCGGCAACAATTAAATTGGTTCTGTCGCCACAATTCATTTTATTTAAATCGGCGCTCAAATTATTTCGGCATTCCGTTATTGTTCTTTGTAATTTTTTTTAACTACGGCCAACCTCTTGCCCAAATTTTTCCCACCGGGACTAGTGTAAACGAATTTCCAATCCGCATCTCCGCCGCCGTCCCAGCTGATTCCGAGGCCCACTACCGTAATTCCACGAGCAGTTAGCAAATTTCCGTGTCTTCTTCTTCGAGACTCACTTATTACACCGCAGAAAGATGGCTCCAACCGCAGTTGACATTGCGTTAAGAAAGTTTATTGGCACAACTGACCGGGTGAATCAATTTGAGTCACACATTCACACTTCCGCCACTTCCGAATCGGCAAATTTTTCTCCCTTCATAATCCAAGTCCATCGCAAGCAAATTGGAACCTTGTGGGAAAAGGTGGAAGAGAGCTACGAGAGCTGCACCGATCTTTTTTCCGTGTCCGCTGATAGTACGTCCGCCGCGACAGTGCTTGAATCCAAATACAACGATTGTTACTCCGTCTATTCAAGATGTGTTGCTCAACTTCAAGAAACAGCAGAGAAGGACGCCTCCCAGTCCACTCAGACTTCCGACAGCTTGCCACCACCCCCTTCCGAGGGAAGTTCTCTGCCACCGGTGGACACTGAAGTTTTCGATGGTGACTATCTTCGGTGGCCCACGTTCAGAGACCTATTCACTGCGGTATATATTCACAACTTGCGTCTCACCCCGGTGGAGAAACTGTTCCACCTACTATCCAAAACAACTGGCGATGCGCACACGATTGTTTCCAAAGTCGCGATCACCAATGAAGAGTTCGTCTCAGCTTGGCGAAGCATCACCGACCGCTTCGAGAATCGGCGGTTGTTGGTCAATAGCCAGTTGAAAATCCTTTTCAACATCCAGGCTATCTGCTTAGAGTCCGGAAACGCGCTGAAAGAACTACAAGGCACCATCCAAAATTGCCCCACCGCCTTAGAGATGTCCTCTATTCAAGTTGAGGGTTGGGACTCTCTTCTCGTTTATATGATTTCATCCAAGCTTCCAAAAGTAACGCTTTCTCTGTGGGAGCAATCTCTCCATAATAAGACCGACATTCCAACTTGGAAAGAGCTAGACGCGTTTCTGACCGAACGCCATCGTACGCTGGAGGCCATCGACGACGTCACGCCTGCCGGTTCAGGGAAATTCCAGCCGAGGTCGGCTACTAAGAGCACCCCACAGCCCCGCCTTCATTCTTCCGATTTCAGGGTGATTCCAGCACCCAGAAGGTGTGACCTGTGTTCCAGGAAAAGCCACCCCCTGCGTAAATGTCCCCGTTTTCTCGAGATGACCGTATTCCAGCGGTCAAATATCGTCCGAAGAAAGCAACTCTGCTTGAATTGCTTGGGACGAGGTCACCAGTTGCGGGATTGCCCAAGTTCCCACTCCTGCCATACGTGCCGCAGACGGCATCACACCTTGCAGCATCCCAGCAACGGTTCCTCCACCGTTCCGATTACTACTGAACCTTCGAACCCAGTAACAGCATCGATCCCAAGAATCTCGTCGTTCTCCGCTCGAGTTTTAACTTCCAATTCCGCCAATTACTGGGTTCCATACGATGGCATCAAAAGCAGGCGTACCACAGGCACTTACTCCTACCGCTGCCGAGTCTGCAGCGGAATCCATCCGCTTCGAAAATGCCAAAAGTTCCTCATGCTTAGTGCTGAGAAGAGGCTCAGCATGGTGTCCATCAACAATTACTGTTCCAACTGTTTGGCACACGAACATTCCCAAGGCAAGTGCCGTAGTGGTGACCGATGCAAGACGTGCAATCAAAATCACCATACGCTCCTGCATATGCCTGGAAGTCCAGTTCCAGCACCCCGATCGCAGCATCGGATCACATCGAGCTCCTAACTCGCGTTGTACTGACCACTCTTCTAACTGATGTTTTCCAGAAGATGCCTTCGCTTCGCACCACGCAAAAGTTTCGTGGGCAGACGTACGAAAAGGTCCAGTCCAACCAATGCCGAGTCTGCCCCTGAACTTCATCCGCTTCGGACGTCGACGTCTCTCCAGGACTATTCGCCACTCCTCGGCATTCCTCAGCCACTCCACGGCATTTATTCCGCCGCTCGCCAGGATACCTTGATGACCGCGGCAACGACCATTTAGCAATCCGAGTGATTGCAAGGGGGGGCAGGATGTTTACGTGAGGGGCCCACTGTGCCGCCTCGGTTCAGGAGCGAGCTTTCTGTCCCCCGCCTTGCGCTCACACTCCGAGCACCACCGATCTCCCGCTCTCGCTTACTGTCCCCCGCCTTGCGCTCACACTCCGAGCACCACCGATCTCCCGCTCTCGCTTTAACGAGGCAAAGCGTCCGGGAGCTCGGCTTTATGTTAAGTTAGTCTTATGTATGCAGCAGAATAAAGCTGACGCTACCCTACGACGCCCCCGCTATTTTTTATTTCGAAACCCGACGGGTTATTGCATCGTTTTTCGACGTGGGACACATATTGGCCACTCTAAGGATTCACCTGGCAGGATTCGCCCCCCAACAATCTCAATTCCAGCTAATTAAAAGCTTTCATAGATGAAACTAAAACAGAATAGAATATTTAAGATGAAAACAAGTTATGTGTAAATACGACACTTTACATGCATCTATTCCTTTTGTTTTTCAAGTGCAAAATAAAAAAGTTTAGGTTAGGTTTAACCGGTCGGCCCTCCTGAGGGGGCCAAGCATAGACCAGTATGATTTATCCGGATGTTATTATATGGACCGGGAGAATGTTACGCGGTGTTGAAGGCCTTAAGGAAGTTTTTGCGAAGGCAATTGATGCCAGTACTGGGGCACCTATGTGTTTTACTCTTGCCTGCATTACAGATGATATGCTCCAAGGTTTCGGTTGCCTCAGATTCATCGCATTTCCTGCAGTTGCCGTTGTTGCTGATTCCCAGCTTGACTGCATTCGCGGCTGCCAGGCAGTAACCTGTAAGAATTCCCACCAACAGCCTGCAGTCTTTCCAGGATAGGTGCAGTATGTAGAGTCTGAGTTTATTATTGCGCTCTTTGCCCATGATTCTTGATGATTTGCAGGTTGCTATGTTTCTTCTCCATCTCCTCTCTTTTTAGAGAGACTGGGACGTTTTCTACTCTATCGTTGGCCATTCCGACTCCTTCCTTTGAAAGTTCGTCTACGGTTTCGTTGCCATCTGTTTACGTGAGGGGCCCATTGTGCCGCCTCTGCTCAGGAGCGAGCTTTCGGTCTCCGGCTTGCTCACGCATCCCGAGTACCGACGATCTCCCGCTCCCGCTTTAACGAGGCAAAGCGACCGGGAGATCGGTTCTAAGCTTAGATTTAGTTTTCGATTTGTTAGTCTTATGTATGCAGCGGAATAAAGCTGACGCTAATTACCCCACGACGCCCCCGCTCTTTTTATTTCGAACCCCGACGGGTTATTTCATCGTTTTGCGACGTGGGAATTTTTTGGCCTCCGACAAGGATCTTCAGCTGGCAGGATTCGCCCCCCAAACATTTGGTCCTTCGAGCCGGATTTTGATGAAGGATATCCTCCAAATCACCGGCAAATATCCGCCAAGATAAGTACAACTTTTCCTTCTTCGCCTATCTTCACTGTCGATCTGCAACAGTGGGCCGAACACACAATTTCGGTCGCACTCTTGCAAAAATTTTCTTCTTTTGCGTGTCAACTCCCAGTCCGAGTTTTCCTGACACCAAGGCAGTGAAGAATTACAATTTCCATTCGCCTCCGTTCCGCGAAAATTTCGATCGGCGACCGCTTGTGTGCGTTGCCATTTTCCTCGTCGTCTCTTCCATTTTCCGTTGCCCATCAGCTTGCCAACGGCCGAGGCATATGTGCAGCCATACAACGGCGAACTTTTTTTTGCACATACATGTGTACATATGCACACCGATCCGTGCATAGATAGTGAACAGTAAAATAAGTGTAGCGGACAAAAGCAATTATTATATATATTATATATATATATATATATATATAATATATATATATATTATATCGGGCCGCTGGTGTGCGCTGTTTTCGGGAGTTTTACTCTGTTCGCAGAACAGTCTACCGCTGCCGCCAGATTTGATTTTTTGTGCCGTCTCCATACACAATTTTCTGTTCGCGCAGCTTAATACAGTCCACTCCTCGACGCTCCACTGTGCCAACACAAGCTCCTACCCATACTCCAAATTAATAATTCCATATATGTATGATATTTTCTACCTCCGATTTCAGGAATAACAAAATATAAAAATAAATAACCCAAACCCATATAATATTAAAACCAACTATTAAGTAAATCTAAAGTGAGCCAAACGCCACAAATAAAGTTCCTACGCAACCGCGAGTGTTTAATTCTTTTTCAATTTCGCCGTCGCAAAGGCCGTGTTGTCGTTGCTGTTTTGCTTGCCGTCGGCATAACGCAGCGCGATTCTTATTCGCGACCAAGAACAGAGCTTTTAAGTCCAGCTCCTCAGATTGGAATAATTAAACATTTGCGGCTTGCAGTGTACGACATTAACATTTGTCCGACGAATACCAGCATAACCAACATTCAAATTCAATCCGCACCGGTGCAACTGCGCTTGTTCTGTTTATTTATTATATCTCATCCACTTCGCCGCCGCAGAAGCCGTGCGTGTTGTTGTTGCCAATTAATTTCCGGCCATCATATCAGCACCGCTCGCCGTCGGCATAACACAGCGAGTTTTTCTCCGCGACCAAGAACCGAGCTTTTAAGTCCAGCTCCTCGGTTGGGAACAATTAAATCCACAGCGCTGGGGTTGTTTATTTATTATTTCTCATCCACTTCGCCGCCGCAGAAGCCGTGCGTGTTGTTGTTGCCGCTTAAACTCTCACCATCATATAGGCGAGCTTTAGTTTCCCGAGACTAAGAACTGAGTTGTTTATTAATTCCACCCGTCCAATGCTGCACTCATCAAAATCTCACTGATTTAATTCTGCTTCCTTTGATTTGTTTGCAGAAACCCGACCAGCACGTGGCGGCCTGGGCTCAGATACATCCTCATCTCAATAATTAACAATAAATACGTATCTACACTTAGTACCTCCATTCGATTGCGTTTAGTGTGACCGTCCTCCCGCTCGACAATTGGCAAGCACTGATCAGCAGCGTTTGCTTCCTAGAATGCCCACGGGAGACGATAAGAAACCGCGTCCGATTCCCTCCATCCGTTTGGATAGGTCCCAATCCGCATCCCCGCGGGCGTCTCAACTGAAGCCAAAGGCTACCGCTGCCATTCCAAGAGCAAGGAGCGACGAATCCGTCGACACACTATCTGGGTCCTCGCCTAGATTAACTCGGTCAGTAGTCAAAATGGCACAAAAAGCGATAGACGTCGCTCTCAAACGATTTATTGCCACAACAGACCGTGTCAGTCAATTCGAGGCGAATCTCCACACCCCGGGCACACCGGAGACTGAACAATTTTCCCCTTCATGTGTAAAGTCCATAGGGACCAAATAAGGGCCCTGTGGGAAAAGGTGGAGAAAAGTTATGAGAGCTGCTCCGAACTGCTCTCCGCGTCAGACGACGGCGCGGACACCTCGACAGTGCTGGAGTCAAAGTACAGCTACTGCTATTCCGTTTATTCGAAGTGTGTTGCCAAACTTGAGGAAACAATTTCACAAGCCGCCTCTCAGTCTGATTGGGCGGCTAATAGTGTCCACACACCCGCTCCCACCGGGTGTCGTTTGCCACCAGTGGACACAGAGGTTTTCGCGGGCGACTATCTTCGTGTGCCCACTTTTAGAGACCTGTTCACGGCGATTTACATACACAACTCTCGTATCACCCCGGTTGAGAAGTTGTTCCACCTCCTTTCCAAGACCAGTGGCGACGCGAATGCCATCGTGTCCAAGGCCCCCCTCACCAATGAAGGGTTCGCCTCAGCGTGGCGAAGCCTCACCGAACGCTTCGAAAATCGACGGTTGCTGGTCAACAGCCAGTTAAAGATCCTCTTCAATATCCAGGCTGTGCCTCAGGAATCCGGAGGCGCGCTGAAGGATCTGCAGGGCACAATTCAAAGCTGCTGGCAGCCTTAGAGATGTTTTCGATTCAAGTCGAAGCTTGGGATTGTATCCTGGTCTATATGGTGTCCACCAAGCTTCCCAAAATCACACTTTCGCTGTGGGAGCAATCCATCCACAATAAAGCCGAAATTCCAACATGGAAGGAGTTAGATGTCTTTTTGACAGAGCGTCATCGCACCCTGGAGGCCATCGACGACGTTAGGCCTAGCGGTTCCGGGCCAGTTCCGCCAAGATCGCCACCCACGAGCGCGCCAATTCGCAGGCTCAACTCGTACGAGACCCGAGTGGCTTCTGCCCCCAAGGGGTGCGATCTCTGTCCTGGCGAGAATCACCCTGCTCGATTATGTCCACGTTTTCTTGAAATGGATGTGAGTGGTCGCTCCGACTATATCAAGAGGAAGCAGCTCTGCCTAAACTGTTTCGCACGAGGGCATCAGCAACGGGACTGCACGAGTGCCCACAGCTGCTCTTTCTGCCATAGCCGGCATCACACTCTTCTACACCGCGGTAACCCCTTCGCAACCGCTCCAAGTCCGTCGGCGTCAACGAGACACCAACCCGCGTCCACTCCCAGCGGTTCCGGTGGCTCAGACGAACACTCTGACGTACAAGTGTGCTTCGCTTCTGGTTCGGGAGCCGTCCTATTGGGCACCGCCCTCATTAACGTGTGTCATCTCGGGTGCAACTTCCAAGCACGAGCCTTAATAGACTCAGGGTCCTAAGCGACTTTCATCACGGAAAGGCTGTTCAACTTGATTAAGCTCCCTTTCAAGACAATTCAAGCCCAAATCTCCGGCCTTAATCAGTCCATTTCTGCGCAGTCTACCAAATTATGCCACTTTTCAATTCGGTCACCTGCCAGACCCGGGTTACAATTAGAGACTGCAGCATATGTGCTGCCGCAACTGGCTGGCACCCTGCCATCGTACCCGATTCCGCGAGATCTTCTAAAGGGGCTGCCCGACGTCCCCTTGGCAGACCCCAAGTTCTTCGAGAGCTCCCAAATTGACGTACTGATAGGAGCCGATATTCTGCCGTCTATCCTCCTTGGCAACTTCAAAACTAACATCTGCGGGTCGCTTCTCGGACAGGAGACTATTTTTGGATGGGTGCTGACAGGCCCTTTGTCTCCTGCCACCCCCCGCAGTGTGAGTGCCTTCTCCACACGAGTGGCTTGCAGCCAAGACGATTCGCTGGACCAGCTTCTCACAAAATTCTGGGAGGTGGAGGAAAGCCCCACACGTATCGTCCCGGAAGCTGATGAGGTCTGCGAGCCCAATTTTGTCCAGACTACTCTGAGGAATGAGGGTGGCAAGTATGTCGTGACGCTCCCCCTGCGTGACCTCGAGCACATGGCTTCCGAACTAGCGTCCTCACGATCGCTCGCCCTGGCCCAGTTCCTGCGTAACGAGCAACGCCTTAAAAAAGACCCCCCCCTAAAGGCCCGGTATGACGCAGTAATTCAAGAATACCTCGACTTGGGTCACATGAAAGAAGTTTCTCCAACAAGCCATTCAGCTTCCTACTATCTTCCGCACCATGCGGTGTTCATTCCGGCAGTCAGACCCAGCACGATGTCTCCGCGTCCACGCACCGCTATCGCACAAGAGGGCAGATGTACTCGAGGTACTTTGTCCTACCGTTGCCGAGTCTGCCGGGGGATCCACCCACTGCGAAAATGCCGCCGTTTTTTGCACCTGAGCGCTGAGAAGCGGCTTCGGGCAGTACTGGCTAACCGCTACTGTCCGAGCTGTCTGACCCACGAGCATTCGGACGGAGCATGCCGGCGAGGGGATTGCTGCAAAACGTGCGGCCAGGACCATCACACCCTGCTCCACCTATCCGAGCGACCATTGTCGACGCGCCGGCCTCGGCAGAATGCGCGCCGGTCTCGGGACGCCGTCGCCCCTTCTCGGCAACCGGCAGCAGCACCCCGGACGCCCTCAGCCACTCCACGGCATTTTTTCCGCCGCTCGCCAGGATACCTTGATGACCGCGGCAACGACCATTTTGCAATCCGAGTGATTGCAAGGGGGGGCAGGATGTTTACGTGAGGGGCCCACTGTGCCGCCTCTGCTCAGGAGCGAGCTTTCGGTCTCCGGCTTGCTCACGCATCCCGAGTACCGACGATCTCCCGCTCCCGCTTTAACGAGGCAAAGCGACCGGGAGATCGGTTCTAAGCTTAGATTTAGTTTTCGATTTGTTAGTCTTATGTATGCAGCGGAATAAAGCTGACGCTAATTACCCCACGACGCCCCCGCTCTTTTTATTTCGAACCCCGACGGGTTATTTCATCGTTTTGCGACGTGGGAATTTTTTGGCCTCCGACAAGGATCTTCAGCTGGCAGGATTCGCCCCCCAAACACATCAATGCGCTGGTGGCTGGGACCCGAATAGATCCGCGCTGACGTTGTCGCATGCGTCTCTGCTTGCCAGTACATTTTTGGAACTGACCGCTGACGATTGCATGGATCTAATCGCTGCTTGACTGTTTACAAACAGGTTTACCGTCTTACATGGGCGATCTATTGTCTGCGCAAGCTCTGCCGCCTTCCTGATGGCGAAGACTTTCGCCTGGAATATGCTGCATTGGCATGGTAGCTTATACGACAGCCTCGTCTCGGGTTTTGTACAGTACATGCCCACTCGCACTCCTCCTTCCATCTTGGAGTCGTCAGTGTATATGTTGAGGTATTTAACATGGTCCTGAACCGTTCTCTAGTCTTCAGGTCCCATGAATGTTGATGTTTTAACATCAGGGCAAGTTCTAGTCAGACATACTGCTCACGATTCGACCAATGAGTGCTGTTTCCATAATCGAACTAAGCGTCGATGGACAGACTCCCGTGATAATTATGCTACTATCGTCAGCATATGTTGTTATCTTCGGGGCCTTCCTCTCGAAGCTTTTGATTAGGTGGTCGACCACTAGTTTCCATAGAAGTAGCAATAGTACACCGCCTTGCGGCGTGCCTCTGTGCGTTCCTTTCGCAATGGAAACGGTCCCTTAATCTGATTGTACCCGTCTGTAACTTAGTAGATTTCCCATCCAAAAGTTGATGGCGGGGTGCGTGTTGGTCGTTCCTAGGCGATCCATAATTCCGTGTGTGCTTACATTGTGGAATGCCCCGGATATGTCTACAAAGACTCCAAGCGCATACTGCTTGTTGTGCAGGACTCTGTCAATGGTGGCTACTACCGAGTGTAGCGCCGTCTCCACTGATTGCCCTTTTGTGTATGCATTTTGGGAAATGCTCTTCCCCAGTTGCGAGTACCCTCAGTCGCGATTGAGCTGACTCTGTATGGTGGGTTGTTTCGAAAGCAACTTCCGTAGTCTAGCCGTTTCTGGTGCCGTCTCTATGTTGGAGCGTAAGTTTCTCGTAGTTCGCCTGCTTGGCGAGTTTAAAAGAATTCGCTGAGGTTATCGCGTTGGAGCGAAAGATCCCTGTTCCACCAGGGTGGTCTGGCCCTTTTCTTGGTTCTTGATATCGGGCATGATGCGTAGTGTGCGCCTAGTTATTCCTTTGAGCGGGTCTCCGAGGACTTTTCTATATCATCATCGGATTTTACAGTGCCCGGACAAGTCGCGAGCTTAATAGCGATTCATTTTTTTAAACTTTCCCCAGTTAATATTCCGCGGGCTTCCAAAGACTGTTAGTTTTGGAAAGTGATCGATCTCGTATTGGAACTGAATGTACTTATGGTCTGAGAAGGATAGTGTCTCAAGGACTTTCCAATCTGACACCATAGTTCTTTGTCCTTTCTTTCTTTGAAGACCCTTTCGTACGAGTACGGCGGTTCTATTCCTGCTTACCGATGGTGGGTAAAATACGTTGAAGTTTGAGGACTTTAGTCCGGCGACGGCATTGCCCGAGGCAATCCATGGCTCTTGGACTACAGCTATATCGGCGTACTCTTGCTCCATGGCAATAAGGAGTTCCGTCGACGCGACCTTGCTCTTATGGAGATTGAGCTGCAGCACCATGGGTACCGGGCTCAATTCCACTCGACGGTTTGACTACTATCGCCAGGTCACCGTCTTCCTCCTCTTCGGACCCATCCATCATCCGTTCCTGGGCGGCGTCGACGTTGGTTTCCAGACCTCAGTCCTTCTCCATCTCGACTGCCTTTAGAGTGTGAGCATCCTTATCCGCGGGGTGACGCTTTTTAAGGAGCAGCTATACGCTACCCATGCCATCTTCCCGTATCTTTCCGCCTCCTTGTTTTTCTGGAGGACCACGCATTGGCTCCCCTCTTTGGGTAACGGGCTAATGATGTGCAGTACCTTCTAGTCTGCGGGTGGGATGTCCGGATTCTGACGCTATATATATTGAAAATATATATAGTGAAATTAAGTGTGTCGAATTAATATCCCATCAGTTGGTTTTGTGTTCTTTATTTGATTGATATCAGCATAAGACTGAATTCTGAAGTTTAAAATCGTAATTCCATGAATTGGCTATATATATTTATTCAGAATGCGACTGTCACTTAGGGACCGCCACTTATTAATTTCAATAATTGTTTTTGATAATTGATGGGGGCTAGCTCCGGATATTGATTGCTTTGTGAATATGTATTTTAATGGATTTGTGCCGGATCTATTTTTTGTTGTGGTTCTTGGTTATCATTTACTTGTTTTCTCAATTTTGTAAGCCGATATAACGTAAAAAAAATTGTATAGGACACGAAAAATAATTTATTTACTTATACTTATACTTATACTTATTTATTGGTGCAGACAATGGTGTTAAATCGAATTCAGGATTTAACGAGGTTTCGCTTAAAATTTCCAAAATGAACTCTACATTGTTTTGTTCTAATAATATTGCTTCCATTTATTTTTATATCGCATTTTAATTCTTGCCAATAGTAGTTTCAGTAAGAGTCCATATAAGTATAATATTTGGCTCAGCATATTGAATAATTTCTTTTGAGGGAGTTAGTACAAAATTACAAATTGCGCATAATTATATTTTGGATACATTTATTACGTATTAACTCCTTTATTGTCTTAATTATAAATTTGGTTTTCATTTTAAAAATATAATTGTTTATCTGTATAATCTAACTGATAACCATTTTGGTAGGGATAGGGAATTATTGTAATTGTGTTAATGATTTTGCTTAATTTGGCTCTCCATCTTTTTATCTTGGTATTGGGTTCTTTTAAATTATGTGACCATCTAAGAGGTTGGTTATCACTAGCAATGAGGAAATGTAGTCCTAGTACATAATGTCAAAAAAATGTAGTGCCCCTAACTATGACGAGTAATTCCTTTTCGATAGCTCTGTAGTTTAATTGATGACCATTTTGGGAAAGCACAGCACTGAGGGCTGAATTACGCACATCTGTGGATAAGTAAAGTAACTTTTTTTTCGAAATCGGGTAAGTGGAGAATTGGTTCACTAATTGTTATTATTATTAAGCTTCAAGATTTTTGAATGCTTCTTTGTAATCAAAGTTTGTGTATCCATTTTTGCACTTTTTTAATGTTTTGGATGGTTGGTTTTTCTATGTCTGCGTAATTTGCGATAAATTTAAGACAATACGCGGTTACTCCAAGGAATGCTATAATCTGCTTTATTTTTGTTGGGATTGGAAATAAAACTATGGCTTTAATTTTAATAAGATTTCGTGTTATCCCATTATGAATTACCATATGACCAAGGAAGCTAGTTTTTTTATGAACTTAAATTTATCTAACTGTAATTTTAAATTGGTCTCTGGAAATTTGGAAAAAACTAGCTGTAATAAGTTTAAATTTTCAGTAATGGATGTAGAAAACTTATTATATCGCCTAGATATACTAAACAATGTGTGTTAATCAATAGTCGAAGAATATTGTTCAAGCACATTATTAATCCTCTAATTAATCCTTGTTTAAACATTTCCTGTACTTGGTGCATGCGCTGAGCAAGTGGGTACTGTTTTGAATAAATTAGAGAGTTATACGTTGTATGTAGTACGGGTTTAATGATATTTGTGTGGGAATGGGTCTGGCATCTTCGTTGAGTCAATCCCACCACACTCCAGAAGGAGAAGAATGCAAGAGGTGAAGAGGAGGAGTTCGCGACGAGAAACGACGAGAATAAGACGTGCTAGCTTACGACGGTTAATACGACGATTAACAAAAGCAAACGACGCGGTTAAAACCTAACTAAAACTACGTGTATCTTTGAACTGTATTCACTTTATATTAATCTAAACTTCTTAATCTATAATATCATTAAATACTATAATAAAACTTAAAAACTAGTGGGACTTCTTATTTTAAAAGGAAACCAATCCAACAAATATGGGGGCTCAACCTACGTGATAAAGTGAAATTAACAAAACGACGAAAAAATAAAACAAATTGAAAAACGATGAAAAACTAAATGAAGGTGTATGAATTTTCGAATTGTGAAATTAAGAACGACGACGCTACAACCACAACGCAGATCTGCTGCAGGCATACATTTGTAACGACGCATGAGTGTATGTCAACGACGGGTAGAGAAGACGTGAAAAAGTACGACGAATACGAGTGGAAACGAAGAGACACTTATTTCACAAAAAATTTTATATTACTGAAGTTTCAAATATGTCTCAACTGGCTGATTTTGATGCAGTTCTGCAGGCATTGAAAACGGAGAAGAAAAAGAATGTCGATCTTCATCATATGTTTGTGTATGAAAACAACGGTGATCGGAATAACAGAAAACGAATGCGTAATTTCGAGCGCTTCGACTTTACCGATGATAACGAACTTTTTGCACAAAAGGTGTCGTATGTTGCTGAAAATTTATCTAACAACGATCTTTCTGTAATTTGCAACATATTTGGATTGCAACATGACAAAGAAGACCTAATGCTCCATATTTTCCGAAACTTGCGATCTGGAAATTTACTTACCGATACCGGCGAAGAGGAAGATGAAGATGACGAGGATGAGGACGAAGAGGAAAACGACGAGAATGGTATACAGAACCGTCAGAGGGGAACGGGACAGCGAGAGGGAGCTGAAAAGAATGCTATGAATTCGAGCGATGAAGATGAGGAATTTTGCTCTCTACGAAGCAACACACAGAAGCAAAAGAAGAAAAGGAACGACAATGTCAAGACTTTTACAGTCGCGTCCGAGAATAACGATGTGAGCTCAGTGAAAAGTTTTGGCACGGGTTCTCCCCGATTTTCTGGGAACTTCAGGGATATTGAGGACTCAATTCGACCATTTAGCGGTGACGACACTCTTGCAGTAGAGGTGTGGGTGCACGATTTCGAGGACATGGCTTCAATCATGTACTGGGATGACCATCAAAAAATCCATATTCGCGAAACGGTCTCTTAAAGGTCTTGCCAAGATGTTTATTATGAGTGAGCGCGGTATTAGAAGCTGGCAAATGTTGAAAAGTGCCTTGATCAATGAATTTAAGTCCGCGGTAAATGGCGCTCAGATACATCAAATGTTGTCTGAAAGAAAAATTAAAAACAGCGAGGGCGTGCAGGAATATCTTTTCAAAATGAAAGAGATTGCTTCTCGTGGGAATGTAGACATCGGTGCTCTTATGCAATACGTGATCGATGGCATAAACGATTTAAGCGTCAATAAATCGATATTGTACAATGCAAAGGACATGAAAGACTTCAAAGAAAAGAGAAAATTCGCCAAAAATCCGGAAAATCTAAAAATCAGGACGAAAAGCTTAGATATTCAAATGTGAAGGACAGTGGTGTCCATAAAGACGTTTCCGTTCCAAAGAAAGTGAATTGCTTTAATTGTGGTGCTTTTGGACATACATCAGCTCAGTGCGGTAATAGAAGCAACGGTCGAAAGTGTTTTAACTGTAACAATTATGACCATATTTCGAAAGATTGCACAGTTGACGAAAGCGAACCGTTAGCAAACTCGAGCAATACGTGTAAAATTTCCGAAGAGAAATCGTCGATGTGCAAGGAAATTTTTATGACACTGGCAGCAAATACAACATCATAAGTGAAGCAAGATACGTAAATTCAAATAAGCCTAAGCTGAGTGCTATTAACATTGTTCTTGTCGGTTTTGGAAATCAAAACAGAGTGAAACCATTCGGTTCATTTAAAGAAGAGTTTGAAGTTGACGGTCAAGTGTTTCAAGAAAACTTTTTGGTAGTTTCATCTGATTTTTTGGACGTTGAAGTTGTATTGGGTGCAAAATTTTGTAATAACGCCGAGATTTAAATAAATCGCGACGGAATTAAAATAAAAAACCCAAAAAATCACGACTCTGAATTGGAAATTAGTTCGCTAATAAAAATTTACGTGGAAAATGCAGAAACTGTGAGCATTAACATCGACGAATGTGCAAGTTTTCAAGCAAAACATAAAGTGAACGATTTGATTAAAAACTATAAGCCAATGAACACATAGTCAACTAATGTCGTGATGCGAATCGTTTTAAAGGACGACACTCCGGTACACTCGCGCCCGTGTAGATTCGCATTTTCCGAGCGATGCATGATTGATGATCAAGTCGAACAGTGGCTAAAAGATAGAATCATCGAACATTCCGCGTCCGAGTACAGCAGTCCGGTTGTACTTGTCAAGAAACGCGATAATTCAACACGCCTATGCATCGACTACAGGAGGATAAACAAGGTAATCGTACGAGATCTATTTCCCTTGCCGTTAATTGAAGATCAATTGGACCGTCTGCAAGATGCACATATATTCAGCACATTAGATCTCAAAAACGGGTTTTTCCACGTAAACGTTGAGAAGGGTAGTCGCAAGTTTACATCTTTCGTAACCCACAATGGCCAGTACCAGTTCCTAAAAGTCCCATTTGGCACGTGAACGCCATCTTCCGAGACTTGGCCCGTTCTGGTATTGCAATACCTTACGTCGACGATATTATAGTTCCTGCTGCAAACGAAAAAGAAGCCATATCCAACCTTAAAACAGTTATTCGACGATGCGAAGAATTTGGTTTGATGATAAATCTGAAAAAATCCTGTTTTCTGAAGAAAAAAAATTGAGTTTTGAGGACACTTTATCGAAAACCAAAATGTGAGTATCTCCGACGAAAAAACCAAAGCCGTGACAAAATTCCCTATACCGTTAAACCAAAAACAACTACAAAGCTTCCTAGGCTTAGTTGGGTATTATCAAAAATTTATCCTTGACTTTTCGATCATTGCGAAGCCTCTGGCTGATCTTTTAAAGCACGAAAATTTGGCGTCGTCTTTACTGATAAAGAGATAGGTGCTTTTGAAATGCTTAAGAAGTTGATTACCCAAAAGCCTGTGCTCAAGATCATCATTTATCAACAACACGAAACAGAGTTGCATACAGACGCGTCGATTGATGGTTTTGGAGCAGTTCTACTCCAAAAGTCTCCTCACGATGGGCAGATCCATCCATTTTACTGTATGAGTAAGAAAACAACAGACGCCGAACGAAAGTTTTCCAGCTATGAGTTTGAGATTTTGGCAGTGGTTGAAGCTCTCCGAAAATTCAGAGCTTATATTCTAGGAATGCACTTCAAGTTAGTTAGCGATTGCAACGCGTTTACTAAGACGATGGAGAAACGAGAAGTTTGCACTAGAGTCGCTCGTTGGATTCTAGAACTTCAAGAGTTTAACTTCGACGTAGAGCACAGATCCGGAACACGTATACGCCAAGCTGACGCCTTAAGCAGATATCCTGTCATGATGATCGCAGATGAAACATTATACAGCCAATTAAAATATATTCAGTCCCAGGACGAGGAACTAAAAGCTATTATTGATGTCCCAAAAGAGAAGCCGAATCATAATAATTTCTTCATGAATTCTGGTCTCCTTTACAAGCTAGTTGACGACGATGAGCCGATAGTTGTGCCACCAGCATTTCAACGCGAAATTATTCGGCAGGCGCATGAGAAAGTACATTTTTCCGTCAAGAAAACCAAAGAAATCATAGCTAAAGAATATTATATTCCCAGATTAGACGAAAAAATTCAACGACAGATCAGATGTTGCATTCCATGCATAGTTTCTAACCGCAAGCTTGGGAAAAAGGATGGGAGAGTTGCATCCTTTATCGAAGGAAGCGGAGCCACTTCAAACCTATCATATCGATTTCTTAGGGCCGCTCGAATCAACTCATAAGGCGTATAAACACATTCTTGCTGTCATTGATGGATTTACCAAATTCTGCTGGCTGTATCCAACAAAAACAACATCTTCAAAAGACGTCATCGCCAGACCGGAGGCACAGAGCGCAATTTTTGGGAACCCTGCCCAAATCATCTCCGATCGTGGTATGGCCTTCACATCTGATGAGTTTAAGCAGTATTGCACCAACGAAAACATCGAACTTCACGCAGTGATGACTGGCCTTCCAAGAGCAAACGGACAAGTGGAACGCCTTAACGCTACAATTATATCAGTTCTGTCCAAACTATCCATAGATGATCCAAGCAAATGGTACAAATTTGTAAGCGGAGTTCAGCAAACAATCAATTCGACTTACTCTAGGAGTACACACACGACGCCATTTGAACTACTTGTAGGCGTAAAGATGCGCACCAAAACTGAGGTACATATTAAGGAAATGGTTCATCAACAGCTGATCCAAATGTTTTAAGATCAGAGAAACGAAATGCGCAAGAAAGCTAAGGGACAAATTCTTGTCATGCAGGACGAGAATAAGCACTCGTATAACCTAAGACGCAGACCTGCAGCAAAATACTAAGTTGGCGATGTTGTTGCTATAAAGCGTATTCAACTTGGCGGTGGACTTAAGTTAAAGCCTAAGTTTTTGGGTCCTTACTGAGTTACCAAGTTGAAGCTGAAAGATACGTATGACGTTGTAAAAGATACTGTATCTGGTGATGGGCCGAGATACACTTCTACTTGTGCTGAGTACATGAAGCCGTGGAGTCATGTAGCCACTGAGGACGATGACGACAATGCATTCGGGACGAATGGTTAGAAGGATGGCCGAGTTGTGGGAATGGGTCTGGCATCTCCGTTGATCAATCCCACCACACTCCAGAAGGAGAAGAATGCAAAAGGCGCAGAGGAGGAGTTCGCGACGAGAAACGACGAGAATAAGACGTGCTAGCTTACGACGGTTAATACGACGATTAACAAAAGCAAACGACGCGGTTAAAACCTAACTAAAACTACGTGTATCTATGAACTGTATTCACTTTATATTAATCTAAAAAACTTAAACTTAAACTTAAAAACTAGTGGGACTTCTTATTTTAAAAGGAAACCAATCCCACATTTGTAAATGTTAGGTTGTCTCCTTCTTCATATTGAAGATTTTTGAATTTACTTAATAAACATTTAAACCTTAAAGTTTCCTCCTGATTAAGGTGATGTAGTCAAAATAATTCAATGTTTATTTTTTTTATTTGATTCTTTAGCTGATTTTAGATTTCGTTCTGGTGCCTTTTGGTTTTTTCTGCTTTTGAAATAATTAATTTACATCTTTTGTCAAAAAGGACAATAATTTTCTGACAATTAGTATATCGTAATTATTAGAAAAATGATGTTGCATAAGATGGTTCATTTGCTTTAAAAATACTCTTGCTGGGTAATGGTTGTTGTTGGTTGTTCAATGTAATAGGACCATTTGATGTCTTCACTTTACATTATGTATTTTGAATAGAAAGACAAAATATATTTTGATTGATCATATTTATGGTGGTTCCTGTGTCTATAAGGTATTTGTATGTGCAACCATTTTATGGTATTTCTATGTATTGTCCGACAATTTTCGTTTGGTTCTGAGTTATTCTGATTTGGTTGGATTTTATTTTGGATGGGACCTACCTGTTGGTGCCTTTCATTCATACTGTTGTTTGTAATAAATAGGTTGAGTTTGTTCATATTCATGAGCGTAAAATCTCAATTAGTCAATAGTCGATTTAGTCGTTTGGCAACAGGGAAGTTATGTTTTTTAAGTGTGGAGTGTTGTTGTGGTTGAGGGTATTAACATATTTCCTCTTAGATGTTGTACTGTTTGATGATTTTGAATTCTATTGGAATATTGTGGAAAAGGACTTTTGTGAGGAATTGATTGTGTTTTCATGTGATGGTTGAATCCGAAATTATTTTGTACATGCCACATAGGTTGCTTATTAGGAATCTGCTGTGTATAAGTGGGTCTGAATGATAGCGTGTACTGTGGGTATTCATATATACTTTCATTTTGTGGAATTTACGTTCTTAAGTCTGACATATCATGATGAGCTAAAATGGAGAATAATTATATTGGTAATTTTCTGATCAATATTTTAATTTTAATTGTCTAAACATAAAAAATAAAATCGGTTCGATTACCTTCAAGATGCAACTTCGAAACACCAGTCGACGTCGTCTTTCCGCTTCTTCGCAAATTCTCTTATATTTCCTTTGTAAGGTGTCTTCCTGAAGTTTTTCAGAAGTTTGTAGTTTGGTGTTTGCGTTTTAAATTCGGCCACTAGTCTCGATCTTAGGGTAGGTCAGTCTTCTATGTTTGGAAGTTCCAATGATCGCGTTACGTGTCCGTCCAAGTTCCTTTTGATGGCTCCAAGTAGAATTCTTTGTTTTCGCATATAATTAGTTTGGTAGATTGAAATTACATAATCCACTCTGCTGATGAAGGTGTAGAGGGATTCTGAATCACCCTTAAATGGCAATAATGTCTATAAGATGCCGACGAGCTTCATCATATACGGCTGTGTCATTGTTCTTGTTAGGTTGTTATATTTTATAAAGTAAAGTAAAGTTTATAAAGTTAAAGTGTTAACTAACTGTTTTGGAGCCTGCAACGAGTTAAATAGTTTTTACAACACTTCGCGTTCAGCACCGTAATGTTCCACCGAGCTGATAAATAAGAGGAAAGGGCAGATGGAGAACCGGTGATTTTAAATTTAGCATACAGCCTAGAATTTTTATTTTTAAGTCTTCTTAACTCTTTAGTAAATCACGGAGGCTTATTCAAGATTGGCGTATAGCATAACTGAACACATTCAGTAAAAGTACAAGTATATAATAATAAGTTCATAGCATTTTATACAAAAAAAGAAGCAAACTTCGGGCCGCTGAAGTTTATATACCCTTGCAGATTGGAATTAGATTATTAATAATAAATACAATATAAATTTTATACATTTCTGTAAAAAATCAAGAAAGTAATTCCTACTTTTATTACAGTCACCTATATCTTTACAGATGTATAGTTACAGTTTTACATTCACAGTTTGGCATTTTCCTCTATATTTAATGATAGTTTTTATGACAGCTATATCATATAGTACTCCGATTTTCATACAATTAAATCCAAAATTCTAGAATAATACAACATGGCTATATTTCAAATTTGATGAAAATCTGTTGAAAACTGTTGAAAGTTCGAATTATTATGTATTAATTTCTGGATCGTTCTTATGACAGTTATATGATATTGTAGTCCGATTTTAAAAAAATTAAATCCGAAATTCTAAAGTAATACTAACTTACTAACTGCAAAGCTTCATTCAGGCAGTTTCAAAACTGAGAGACAGACTCGGCTGTGAGATGACTCCTTCACTGCATTGCAAACTTCTGACTGACTAATTGGACCAATTAAATTCGTAAATTTAATAGAAGACTTCTTTGTCTGGACGGTCAAATATATTCTGTAGGTCAGACCCAACGTCGAGAGTCACATGGAAAGTAGGATAATAGGGATCTTGGGGTTGCGTCAGAGGCGCCACCCTGGCTAGACTGACTGTCGCCGGATCGGATACCAAACAAAGATAGAGCAAGCGCTTTAAGATTTTTCGTATATTGTTGACTTGGGACAGCTAAATGTCGACCAAGCCAGTGATTAAGTCATGTTTTGTAGAAGTTAGGAGGGTGTTGGTAGAATTTTTTGAGAACCCCAAGGATATTAAAATCACCTAGCACTAAATGGTCCCTATTCGAAAAATTATTGAAAACCATCTGAATAGCGGAAAGGTGAAGGTATGTAGGAACACGTAATAAAAGTGGAGCAACCATTGATAGATAGCTTTACACAGAGGAGTCTAACATCTTTGCATCCTTAGTGAGGAGTCAACCGCTATAAGAACTCCACCCCTACGCTGATAGGCCGATCCAGCCGATGTCACAATATATCGGCTGATTGGGAGATATGGAAACTGCAGTGGTCTGATCAGAACTAGGAAGAGTTAAACCTATAGGCCGCCTTTTCTTTTTGTTAGCTTCGAACTCCTTGACAGCAAACCGTACTCTAGGCAGAATTTAGTAGAGAAAATTGAGTCAAAGAGTTCGTTAGGAACATTTATTTAAAAGATGAATCCCTAGCGTAAGAAAATTTGAACTTTTCTTTGAGACCAACGGATACGTTACCGGGACACATTAAGGAAAGAATGAAGAATTGAGGTTCTTGCGTCAATAAAGGAACTGTAATTAGGTTTAGACGAAACATAGATTAAGAAAGCGCTTTAAAGAATTATAGACATGGTTAAGGTGAGACAAATATATATCAAGCAAGCCATCAATGAGGTCATGCTGTGCCGCAGTCTGAGAGACATTTGACACAATTTCAGAGGACCAACGAGCTCCAAATATGTTAAAGTCTTTTGGAGACACTAATTAGTCCTTATCTAAAAGCCTTTTGGGAACGGACCAAATTGCCGAGAGATGTTTCGATAAGTTGGCTCTTCAGACGATGGAGGAATATAAGAACAAAAATGTAAATAAAACTACATGAAAATTATATTTTCACACAGATAAATACAATATCCGTGAAATCTTCATACCCCACTAGTTCTGGGATAAGCCAAGAATAAACGGCAATTAAAGCTCCACCTCCTCGCTGGAGAAGACAGAAATGGTGTACTTACCCGGAATATTTTCGGATCAGAATATCTTCGGAATCAATCAGGTTTCAGTAAGCACAATTACCTGGAATGCAAAAAGAAGCTATTAGAATACAGTTCAGAGAGCTTGGTGGGTAAGCCCGTAGTATTCTGATAGGAAAGTTGGACGGAAGAGTTTAGTTTTTGGGACTGAAGGTACAAGGTAACTGTGTTCATGTTTTTTTTTTTCTAGCCTCGTACCACGTGCCCGAGCAAATTGGGTCAAAAAATTTATCTTAAGTGATGAAATGTCTCTGGCATACGAAAATTAAAATTTTCCAACCTTGACATTATCGGCTTGGGTTCTGCCTTGTATATGGGCTAGAACATCTTCCGATGCGAGATAAGGGCAAGGATCCAAACAAATATAGTTTTCGATGGTGAAACTGCAGTTAGGGTCTTACGTAACGTATTATTACTAACATCGACCGGTAGTCCGGGCGTTAATGGACCCTTGGTCATTATTTCGCTGGAATCAAGCGGAGTCAAAGAATCTGACTCCGCCGCGGACAAATCGGAAATAACTGGCTAAGCTGTTGCAGTTATCCCCACGCTCGATTCGGTTTCCGAATACTTTTTTGCTCCAGATCTCAGATCCATTGGACATGGTACTAGATTCAGGAGCTGTGGCGCGGGGGTGTGGCAGGTACTGGGTTGCTGTGGCTCACACAGTTGCTGCCGACCAGTAGCGGATTTTTAGCGTTTTGGCGACTCGTTTAACAACTTCATACTGTTAAACTGAGTGTCTAGCGCGGAGAGCAGGTCATTCGCTTTGCGAAAGTTGACCATAACATCCTTTAATCCGCTCCTGGTCTGGCGCATGAAGGACAACATTTCCCTCTCAACCGATCGACAGGCCTCAGAGCAATAATGCAATCCCTTATTGCTGGAAATTGCAACAGCTATGCGACCTGTGACCTCAATGCATTTTGCGTCCACAACCGCGTCGCAAAGCTAGCAATGAAGACTCGGCTGATCAGCCAAAACACCTTTACAGCAATTTTTAATTGCGCAGACAATACCTAAAGACATCACAAGCCCTTGAACCACTGTGCACTTTAACAAATCCTAAAAAATATGGGAGATCGGGAGTGTAAGAAAGAGAGATAGAGGAAGAGAACAATAGAGCGTGAGTGGGAGCTTCGAACCACATTGCTGCAGCTAAAAGCAAACCACACTCAAGCGGGCAGAAAAACAGAACGGGATGAAAACAAATGGAAAGTACAAAAAACCGTCTTCGCACAAAACTAAAAGTAGTAATAAATTGATATAAACTACACAGAAAAGCACATGCACGCGCGGTAGCTAAACGGTGTATGTAATATTTAATGAACAAGTGAAAGAAACCCCGTTGGTTTATCACAAATAAACACAAAAATTCGGAGCGCAAAACAAAAAAACGTTAAGATGTTTGGTTTTTGATTAATATTTACCTCTAAAACTTAGTACCAATATAAGATAAATCCGCTTGAAGAACGTTGGTAGGGAAATGGGTATATAAATTAGTAAATGTCCCCTGGCAGCAATCGATGTGTCGGCAGCGGGAGGGGGTGTGCCGGGCAGGTCAGCCTAGCGGTCTTCCTTCTTCGTTAGGAATTATGTAGGGAGGAACTACCTCCGTTATCGTTGGCCCTTAAGGCACAACAACCAATAATAGAAAATGTGTAACGGCTGAGCCGGAGTTCAAATCCAAGAGCGATGGCTCTGTCTTTATTGAGATATCAAAATGAACTGAAAACATATATGAGTTTACGTAAGCTATGCGCGGCCGGCAAGCCGACCGCTCGTGCAGCAAAATGCTGACACTAGCAAAATCAACATAACTCACCACACCGTGCACCAATAGGAACCAGACATGGCCCCTGAAGATGTTTATGCTGATTTTACAACTAAACACTAGGGTGATCCAATAATCACCCAAGATCTGTATCGACTTAAGTTTACTCCTTAACCGTGTTAACATATCGACTTATGATTACTCCTTAACAGTGGTAACAACTCTTCCTTAGGAATATGACCGTCCTCGGTCATCTGGAATTTTTCCACAGCTTGCTGGATCTCCCGTGCGTCTCGTCTCCTCCTCAGCATCATGATGAGTAGGAAAGAGCAGCTGATGAGAAGACTGGCTCCCACGCAGACCGCGAACCAGGTGTCGGTAGTTCCAGCTGATTTCACTTCTTCCTTAAGCCCTTGGGTGACCTCCAAGTTTTGGTTCTTCATTCTTTGGAGAAGTGGCATGCTTAGTGTGGAATCGTGGCCGATGATGTTGAGTAACGGGGATGCCGCCATGGCCGGAGTTTTTCTTATGGCTTCACGTTGGTTTAAGTATTTGGTGCCATTGATGAAAGCCACTCGCTCGAACGTGATGAGGTGTGAGCCGTTGGTGGTTATTTCTGGGCCGTCGTCAGTGCTGACATTAGCTGGGCACTCGTTAAATATTATTACTCCGTCATCTATTAACGTGATGGGGCTTAGGTGGCTGGCTTGTGTCTCGCATAATGCGGTACTCCCCGCGTGTAGGCCTCGAGCGCAAATATCATGGGCTGCCAGCTTGCAAAACGATGTGTAAGTTGTTGGTACGTACTCTGTAACTGCTAAGACGTCGCTATTGCGTTCGGCTACTGTGTTCTCCGTCAACTGCAGGATGGTATGTTGGTGCGACACAGGGAAGATTGTGACCTTTTTACAAATTGTCTTAATCTTATGGTATGCGATTAGTACATGGACTATACTATCGGACTGAAGCACTCTAATGTTAGACGCCTCTAGTAAGCTAATGATGGGGACTGATGATGATCAACAAATACAGACTTCAAATCATCTTGATTAAAAATTGCTGGGTTTATGATGTTAGCTTTTGCAAGCGTGACTGTAAGCATTATTTTTTTAATCTTAGTTATTAGTATTCTATTTCTTGCCAAAAGCACCGCCTTGATAATTTTATTAACGGCCTCTGTTAATTCATTAATGTTGCGTCTGCGTATTTTTTATAGCCAGCCGATTATTTGACTCCATTAAACATGCCTTGGACATTTTTAGCATATCGAAATCGGCAGCATTGGGTGTGCCCGCATTCTCTTTGAGTGTGTGCCTAGGAAGTCTTAGTTCCTGGCCATTCCATGGTGTACTTTTAAAACAGACAATAAACTTCTAACATGTTCGGTATCGACGTCTAACAATTTTTTCATATGAGACTGTGGGAATAAATCGGACAACCTAATGGTTTCTTCTACTATAACTGAAAATTCGGACAAATTACTTGAATGTCGAAGCAAGTTTCTATGTTCCCATACCAACGCAATTCCGTCCGCATTCGGGATATACTGAGCATGCGAATAATCCGTCACTCTAGCGTTAACTATAGTTAACGTTGTCAATAAAATTCCCGCGATCCTGTAAGATGGCGAAAGATTAAATCTACTGTGTATAAAGTAAAAAAGTTTAAAAAGTTGAGGAGTATATTTATCTAAGGTTGTCTTTGTGGACCACCCTCCCTCTAATAAGGACAGACGTTCCCATGTCTGCTTGTACACGCTCTTCTGTGTACAGTGCGGTTAGTTTATTTCCTAACCTTTTATTATTTTTGAGGTATACTTTTTCTCCTACCTCAAAAATTTAGTTTTGTCTAGTAGGGTTGCACCTATCTAGATTGGCCTGTTGTGCCTTTTCAATATTACTTATTATTGCCAATTTCTGTTCGGCATTGGCTGAGTGCAAGGCCTGCTTGGGTGGCAGCCTTGTCACTGAATGTATCGTCTTGTTATATTCTACCGTGGCTCTCATAATAAGCTCAATGGTATCGTCAATCTTTTGGCCGATTCTCATGCTTCTTGCTATTTCAGTTAGGGTACTGTGGAATCGCTCCACTTGCCCGTTTGAGCTGCTGTGTAGAGGGGGAGCATTCACAATGTCAATGTTATATTGATTTTTCAATAATGAGGTTATAATCTCCGCGTTAAAAGACGGCTCATTATCACAATATTGTAACGAAAATCGCCAGATCCAAAGAGCCGGCGATATTTCAGGCGGTTGGCAACGCGAATTCCTTTGCGCGATTATGAGAGCTTTTGACAAGCCAGGACGCCTGGTCTCTCTAAGCGCCTCTTTTTCCGTCTCTTCTTTTATGACAATTTTCCGGAAAGCACGCGTTGAGGGCAAGCTCCCGAATAAAAACGACAGATTTACACAGAAAGACTCACGAGGCCATTTAGGGATCGGGGTGACGGATTGGCAGGACCGGATTCGAGGCAGCCACACCTATTAAAAAAAAAAGTTCCGCTCGGCTTTCCGTAGTGAACTCGGCTGTGTCTCGCTCACGGCCGAAATTCGTTACATTGGTGTCAGGTGTGGGGTCACTAGGGTTTGCGAAAACCCTGACCTACGATAATGCCTAAGAACTCCGCTCGCCACCGTCGTCAACCCTCGCCCGATGGTCTCATCCCCGCGGAACCGAGGAATGGAGTCGCAGCGCTGGACGCCGTGGACCGAGCCGTTGATCGCTCGCTCCGGCGGATGGAGCAAAAAGTGGAAGCTTTGGATCAGTCGTTTCACCTTAAGCTGGAGCAGAAGTTCGAGCAGATGTGGGCGACTTTCGAGAGGACGATGCTGGGCGACCGCTCGGGAAACAATGGAGGTGAGCCCGCACGCCGTCGCGACAGCATGCCGCCCGCCGGGAGCGAAGGACATTCCGCGAGCACCCCGCGTGTGGCTGAGGGATCGAACGCGGACTCGGGACAGGTGCGGCCGGTGTGTAACCGGAGGATGGACACCGGGCCAGGACCAGCGCCAACTTCTGCGCCACCGCCGGGCTGCGACCTAACCTCATATTGGGGTATCTTGGAGGTGGCGGACGCAGAACTGCCTCCCACCTTCGACGGCACCCGCCCCTGGCCGGAGTTCCAGCGTCTTCTGGACGACATGGCCGAGGAATACCACTGGTCAGAAAGGAAGAAATGCAGAAAACTGTATACGAGCTTGCGGGGGCGCGCCCAGCGTTTCCACGCTACCCTCCCCGAAGCCACGCTCCGCTCGTATGATGCGCTGACCGCCGCTATGCGGGACTATTTTACGATCAGCAAGCATGCCGGTTATCACGCCTTCCATAATCGGACGCAAGGACCCCGAGAGTCCTTCGAGGACTTCGCGATGGAGCTGGAACGTTTGGGCAGATGCGTCCTAGGCGAGTTACCGCCCGCGACTTACAACAGCATCGTAGTGCAGCGTTTCATCGACGGGATTCGGGAGACCGGATACCAAGTCCCTCTCATCAGCAGCAATCCGCGCTCGCTGACAGAGGCCCTCGACATGGCGTGCCGCATCGAAGCCCAATGTCGACGACGCCCCACGGCCGCTGTGATGACTGTCGCCGCCGTGCCTGCCGCCGATGGCTTTGGAACACCCAGAAGAGGAAACCGAGGCTCCCGCGGAAACGACATGGCCGACCCGGGTTCCTCCCGGAGTCCCGTGTCGCCCTCGGGAAACTAACTGCCGTCAATTTCTCGGGGCGGAGGTTGACGGCCAACCCCGAAAGCCCCAGCGAGCATCTGCTCCAGACGCCCCCTACACCCCCCCGTTCACGGGATACTGGAACGGATCCCTACCTCCTCGGCACTCCGCCGCCCCTCATCGCGCAGCCGACACGCACTGAGCATGCTGGCGCCCGCCATAGTCTTCCTCCTAAAGGAGTCGAAGCCGGCCCGGCCCCCTTGCTCCCGTCGCACCTGCTCGAAGGAAGGGCCGCCCCGTCTGTGGACATAGAGATTGCCGCAACTCTGGATGCCCCGCCGCACCTCAACGCGAAGCCGCCGCCCAACAAGCAGCCTGGCGCCCGCCGAAGCTTTCCTCCTAATGGAGTCGAAACCGGCCTGGCTCCCCTGCTTTCGCCGCCGCTGCCCGAAGAGAATGTTGCTGCGTCCCAGGACATAGAGATTGCCGCAACTCTGGATGCACCGCCGCATCTTAACGCGAAGCCGCCGCCTAACGAGCACCCTGGCGCCCGCCGAAGCTTTCCTCCTAATGGAGTCGAAACCGGCCTGGCCCCCTTGCTCTCGCCGCCGCTGTCCGAAGAGGATGTCGGTGCGTCCCTGGGCATAGAGTATGCCCCGATCCGCCGACCGATATGTTCGTCGAGCACTCCCAGAATACCTGCTGTCACGACGGAACTCCCTTCGCAGCGGTTGCAGAAGCTGGCGTCCGGCGAAGTCGCCGGCAGACCGCCACGCTACCCAAGGGCTCTAAACCGGACTGCTGCCGCCGCCGAGCATTACGGGACAGTATCCCCGCCGCCGGCAGAAGAAGAGCATTCGCGCCTGACCCAAGTGGACTCCACTTTGGGCCGATTGTTTGCCGAATGTCCCTCCGGAGACCCGCCACAAACCCTTCTAAGTATAAGAACGCAAAGGACAACGGGGAACCCTAACGCGGAACATCGCGGGACCCCGCCTCCGCCCAGTCAAGCTACGTATACGTGTAGTGCCGTTGGCGGCCCCCATTTACACTGCTTGATCTTTTTACAGAAGTATCCAGTACGCCTGATCGTAGACACCGGAGCCGCTGTCTCACTACTAAATGATAGCGTTTTGCCAGACCGACTGCCGAGTGCACCGTGCCGAGTGACCCTACAGGGGCCCTCGGCAGAAAAATTCGTGGCCACCGCTCGAGTCAACGCCAGACTGGAGATTGCCGGAAGGCCGGTCGCCCACGAGTTCTTGCTGGTGGAGGGCAACACTCCTAGCCTTTTGGGGATGGACTTCCTGTTGCGCCATGAGGCCACCGTGGATCTGAAGGATTTGCAGTTACGGCTTCCGTGGGGATCTCTGCCGTTATATGCGCCGGATACACAGCAGCGAAATCTGCTTTATTCGACTACACCCACAAGTATCCCGCCATATAGCGACACCCACGTAGTCGTTCGATGCCGGTCGGAAAAACGACTTCGACGGGCCCTGCTAGAACGTGGAAGGAGTTCTCAACTGCCGCCAAATATTTTGCTAGGAAGCACCTTGGTGGATTCCGCAAGCGACACCAACACTGCACCTGGTGAACCTCAGCGCGCAGGAATACAACCTACCCGCACAGTTGATAGTAGGACAAGTGGAACCCGTGGAGCTATCCGAGACTGCGGCAAGCCTTCCAGTAGAAGGGGACGGAGCGCTCCCCGCTGTAGAGGTGCCCCCCGACCTGCCGGCCCACCTTCACTCAAGATGGACGACACTGATCGACCGCTTCCCTCGGGTATTTGCCCGAAGCGACGGCGACTCGGGGCATACTGATTTAACCCGGCATGTTATAGACACGGGTCAATCTCGGCCTATCAAACAACCAGTGCGTCGCCTAGCGTTGGCCAGGAAGGGCGAGGTGGAGCAGCTCGTCGACGAGATGCAGATGAGAGGCGTTATTCGGCCGTCCACCAGCCCATGGGCCTCGCCAGTCGTCCTGGTAAAGAAGAAGGACGGTTCCACCCGGTTTTGTGTGGATTATCGACGTCTAAACGACATCACCGTCAAGGATTCGTATCCCCTACCGAGGATGGACGACATCTTAACTACTATGCACGGTGCCTGCTGGTTCTCCACCATGGACCTCCAGAGCGGCTACTGGCAGGTGGAGATGGATGAAGACTCTAGACCCAAGACCGCATTTACGTGTGATGCTGGTCTATTCGAATTCAACGTAATGCCGTTCGGCTTGACCAACGCGCCAGCTACTTTTGAACGTTTGATGGACGGATTATTCTCCGGGGACACCCGAAAGTTCACCCTGGTTTACCTCGACGACATCATCGTACACTCTCGCACAGTCGAGCAGCACCTGGACCACTTGCAGCAAGTCTTCGATAGATTGCAGAGCGTAGGACTGAAGCTGAGTCCCCGCAAGTGCCATTTCTTCCGAACCAAGGTTAACTACCTGGGTCACATCGTAAGCCGCGAGGGCTTAAGAGCGTGTCCAGAAAAGGTTCGAAAGGTCGTCGAGTGGCCACCACCTCGGAACAAAACGGAAGTGCGCTCCTTTGTGGGACTATGTTCCTACTACCGCAAGTTTATTCCCGACTTTGCCACGATCGCACGCCCTTTGCACGACCTAACGGAAGCTAAGCGCCCCTTCACATGGTCAGCAGCTGCTCACGGCGCCTTCGATGCACTCAAAGTCAAGCTAACCACGCCTCCGGTGCTAACGTTCCCCGCTCCCGATGGGATATTCATCGTTGACGCCGACGCGTCAAACCACGGGGCGGGGGCGGTGCTCGGGCAACGGCAGGACGGCCAGGAACGCGTACTGGAATATTACAGCAAGTCCTTTAGTCCTGCGGAGCGCAACTACTGCGTAACGAGGAGGGAATTGCTGGCGGTAGTTTTGGCCACGAAACACTTCCACCACTACCTATATGGCCGGAGGTTTCTGCTGCGCACGGACCACTCGTGCCTCCGATGGTTATTCAACTTTCGGGAACCTGAAGGACAACTAGCTCGATGGATTGAACGACTCCAACAATACGACATGGACATCCAGCACCGCAGCGGAAAGCAGCATGGAAACGCCGACGCCTTGTCTCGTCGTCCCTGTGGCGACTGCCGCGTGTGCACCCGGGCCGAACAAAACGACGGCCCCGAGATCCTGTTTCTGCAAACTCAACCAGTCGACATCTCTATCAGCCAGGAAAAGGATCCCACTCTCGCCATTATTTTGCAGTGGCTGGAGAAAGGGGAGCGACCGAGTAAATCAACCACCTGGAGTGAAAGCCCAGAGGTAAAGGCGTATTGGCATTTGTTTGGACAACTCTTCATGGACAAAGGCCTCTTGATGATTACCACCAAAACGGCCGACCCCGCTTTGGTCGTGCCTCGCTCTCTTCAGGAGGAAGCCATTCGCAGCGCTCATAACTCTACGACCGGTGGACACTTCGGCATAAAAAAAACGATTGCCAAGCTAAAGCAACGCTACTTTTGGATCGGACAGACCGCCGACGTAGCCATTTGGTGTGCCCGCTGTACCGATTGTAATGCCAGAAGAGGACCTACTCGTCGAACGGTAGGCCCGCTGCAGCCCAAAGTTCTGGGCGCCCCATTCGAGCGACTGGCGATCGACATACTGGGTCCGTTGCCCACAACAGCACTCGGGAACCGTTACATCGCTGTAGTGATGTGCTACTTCACCAAATGGCCGGAATGCATAGCTCTGCCAAATCAAACTGCCGAAACGGTAGCCCGAGCTCTCGTCCAGGGGGTCTTTTGTCGATTTGGTGTTCCATTCATCATTCACTCGGATCAAGGCCGAAACTTCGAGTCAGAAGTATTCCAAGCTTGCCTGCGCATCCTAGATGTGGAAAAGACCCGCACCACGCCGTTGCACCCTCAATCGGACGGAATGGTGGAGAGGTTTAACCGAACCCTCCTGGACTATCTGGCGAAATTCGTGGCCGCAGATCAACGAGACTGGGACCAGTTGTTGCCGCTAGCCCTGTGGGCCTATCGATCGGCCCCACATGAAGCGACTGGGTTCTCCCCGTCGCTACTGACGCTGGGACGTGAACTCCGACTACCTACCAACGTCAACAAATTACGCTATGACCTTCGTTCGCACCCAGTGGAGTTCGTCGTTGGAGACGAAGTATGGCTTTACGCTCCTACTCGAAGGGTAGGACGATGCCCTAAGTTGCAGTCGGATTGGATCGGACCGGCTACCGTCATTCGTCGACACTCTGACCTGGTGTACGAGATCCGCCTACCAGGGAAACGTGCCACCAGGACCGTTCATGTCAACCGCCTGTCACCATATCAGGACCCAAATCCCTAATTACTCGGCCGGGAGGCTCGAGTCTGAGAGGGGGGTAATGTAACGAAAATCGCCAGATCCAAAGAGCCGGCGATATTTCAGGCGGTTGGCAACGCGAATTCCTTTGCGCGATTATGAGAGCTTTTGACAAGCCAGGACGCCTGGTCTCTCTAAGCGCCTCTTTTTCCGTCTCTTCTTTTATGACAATTTTCCGGAAAGCACGCGTTGAGGGCAAGCTCCCGAATAAAAACGACAGATTTACACAGAAAGACTCACGAGGCCATTTAGGGATCGGGGTGACGGATTGGCAGGACCGGATTCGAGGCAGCCACACCTATTAAAAAAAAAAGTTCCGCTCGGCTTTCCGTAGTGAACTCGGCTGTGTCTCGCTCACGGCCGAAATTCGTTACAATATATTGTTTTAATGTATGGAAAAAAATTAATTAGTTGTAATATGGGGCTGCGCACATCGATTATGGCTCTAGAAGGTAATGGCTGTACTATTTGAAATTTTGAAAATTTATCTACGCAGGTTAAAAAAACCTCTTATCCGTAGAGTATATGTCTATATGCTGCATTTCGCCAGCATATAAGGGGGTTGGTGTGATACCCAACTCTCGCTTCTTGGGGTGTCTGTTGTACAGTTTTTTCACGGTCTTTTTAAGCCAGATAAATCTGGTGGTACCCCGATTTTAAATCAAGGGTAGTAACAAATTTTGCCTTTCCTAGGTTCGCTAGAATCATAGGAATACTCGTCATAGGATAGCGATCGGCGATGGTTCGTTCATTCAGTTTCCTGAAATCAATCACCAGCCGTTTTTTCTTATTGTCGACAACCCATGTTGCGCTGTTAAATGACGACCTAGAAGGCCGGATAATGCCATCCTTTAACAGCTGTTTGATTTCTGTGTTAACAAAATCTGCTGCTTCCATGGGGTAAGGATATAGCTTGGAATATACGGGTTCGTTAGTCTCCGTACGAATTGTGTCAACGATCGAGGTATTAAAAGGTAGCGCCTCGTTAGAGTGCGAAAACACTTGTTTCATCCTAAAGATCATTTTTTGCAGCTTTTACCGAATTTGGGACTATTATGTCATCGATATTTCTGAAGTTCACGTTATCGCATTCGTGGTATTTCAGTTGTTCAAATATGTTTCCATACCTGATTACGCTGTTGCGTAAATGCTGCTCCGGCCTGCTTTAGCAAGTCGAAACCTATTATGGCATCAAATCAAGTAAAAAAAAATTGAGCCTTTAGGCCGAATATGAGCATAAAGCACTTTTGTTTTATATTACTGGAGCCTAAATGGAACTCACAGTGAATGGAGAGTCGACAAGCATTATGTTCTTCAGCTCCTTTAGGGGATTTACATAACTCTTAGCCGTTCCAGTGTCTATGAGAATTTTTATAGTTCTCCCCGCCAGTCCTCGCTCAATGAAGGGCAAGCGGGACCTTCCTCTAAAAAATTGACGATGTCGTTACAGTCAATTGAGCCACTGTCATCATCATCATAATCTTGGGTTTCTTCCGCGTTTGCGGTTTGCTCAACGTTGTTAACCCGCTGGCGCCTTTGGCCAGTCATCCTCTCCGAAGAGTTTGGTCTTTTTGGGCCCCGGTAATTTTGGTATTGAGTTTGTTACCCTGTCTAAAATTCGTAGTATGTCCGAATTTAGAAGATGATGGATCAATGTCCGTAGGTTCCGGGGACTGATTTTGTTTACCCTGATCTACCCAGTGGTCCTGTTTACGCCATGAATCGTTATTTTGATAATTTATCGACTTTTTGAAAAAATGGGAATTTTTTTGTGGTCCGCGGCCCTTATGAAAATCAGTATTCTGATTTCTTTGCTCAGCTACCTTGGCATATGTGGCCGCGAACATACTTCGTTCAATACTGGCCTCTGCCTCTCTAGCTAATGCCCGTGCTGCTGGCAGGTATTTTGGCTGTGCTGGAAATACCGCAGCCCTTAGTGATTTTTTTAGACCGGAAATGAATACGTGTAGGGCGTCAGCCCTAACTTCTGTATTGAGTAATGAAGCCCTTTCGTCGTCATATGTCATGACTATTTTGTTTGTAACGAGGGTCAATTTTCGTTTGACCTCATCGTAGTACTGCATTAGTGTTTGGTCGCCCTGACGGACCGACTCAAGTCTCTGCTGTAATAGGCGCAAAGATGTTTTATCTGCGTAGGAGCAGTCTAATCTAGCTAATATGGCTTTAAAATTAAGCACTGTATTATGTGAAACTAGTAGCGCTCGCGCTGGTCCCTTAATTTTGTTTCTAATAAACTAAACTGCCCTGGTAAGGTTCGAATAACTCGTAGGCATCGGTGGCGGATTGCCTCCACGCTACGTACTATTCTTGCACACCAGTAAAATCTGGAATTGACTTCACTATGTGTAATGGTATATCGCACTGTGGTGCTCCCGGTACTGAAGTTACCCTCTGGTAGGATTCTACCTCTGGCGCTTCTATACGCAAACTCTGAAGCTGTTTATTATTCGGCTCTGAGCCTCAGTTCTTGATAAGTTAATGCGGCCTGAATTAATGCCTCTATTTGTGCCGCGTTCATGGTTTCTGTGTTATTTTGATGTTGTGCGCGTGCTGGTTGATGTCTACGGGGCTCTCGGCTTAATTCTTCCTCACTATCACTGTAAAATTAGCGTTTATTTTCCCTATATGGGCCTGGAAAACTCATAAGGCCACTAATAGATTGACACTAAACACAAGTTATTGGGAGGCCGAATGTTTTTTTTTTTTTTTGTTTTTAATTCGGCAAAATTAATGTTGTATATTATAATTTATTTATTTATTTAGGGAGGGTCGATATTAATATTAGTTTATTCGTAAGTCACGTTTACAATTGCTTTATTTAAACAGTATATTTAAGAATTTTTTGGGTAAATAATTTGTAGGGAATCTTATTTATTTTTTTCCGAGAGTCAAGTCCACAATGTATCATTATTTGAATACACTAGGAGAAAGAAAAGTTTTGTTATGGAATCAGTAACGTAAAATTATGATTAAGTCAATGTTTTCTTAAAAAGGTAAAAAGTCATGATTTGAAATGAATTTAAATTAAGCAAAAGAATTAGTAAATAAATTAATTTGTAAATTTCAAGTCTTAAATTTAGGAATGAAAGGATAATATTTTGCCAGTTGAGGATAAATTATTATTTTCTTTTTTTATCTAATCGGTTTTATAAGAAAGCGGTTTTAAGTTAAAAAAAGAAACATTTGTTGAAAATGTTTATCATGGTTATTATTGTAGACGCTATTTATTTAATTATTTCCTGGCGAATTTAAGCCGCTATTCTTTTACAGCCATCGCTCGAGAGATCGATCTTACGTCTCTAGAAATGGTCTCAGTGAGTTACGCAACATTTATTGCCTTACATTTGAAATGTAATAATCTTAGCCACATGATAGATATAAAATCTATGCGCTAGTTAAAAGTACAATAATTTAATAATTAAAATTGATGCATTTAAAATTATCTTAAAACCGAACCAACAAAACAGAATTCATCTACTAGAATGAACATTTCTGAATTTAAAATTAAATCTACCTATAAAACAACTTAAGATGAACACTGAAAGAAAACAATGATATATTGAACAAGAAATAGGAAGAAACCTTAGATCATCAATAACCATTTAAAATTATATACTAGCTTTAATATTATCCTAAACTTATCATGCTATCTCTTCAATGAAATTTTATTTCCTACTTTATATTAGGCTTTATTTTAGAACTATCAGTAATATCAAAAGGGATCACCCGAACGAGGCTCCAAGATGGTGATCATAAATTGGGCGGGTCTCAGATGACATAACAATACCTACGCATTGGTACCGAATTTTCTTCCTCCTTCTTCTTCTTTATACTTTATAACCGGGCACCGGGTGTCTTAGTAGATATTTCGTTGATTTAATTTGTTGCTGATCCGCGAAGCGTGCTTGGCCGGGTAAGGTCATCAGAAAATAAGACAGGAAAAAAGGGCGCTTAGGGAGACCAAACATCCTGGCTATCAAAAGCTCTCATAATTGAGCGGACTTTTTGGATCTGGCGGTTTTCGTTACATTACCCCCTCTCAGACTCGAACCTCCTGGCCGAGTAATTAGGGATTTGCGTCCCGATATTATGACAGGCGGTTGACATGAACGGTCCTGGTGGTACGTTTCGCTGGTAGGCGGATGGCGGTGGCCGGTCCAATCCAATCCGACTGCAACTTAGGGCATCGTCCTATCCTTCGGGTAGGAGCGTAGAACCATACTTCGTCTCCAACGACGAACTCCACGTGGTGCGAACGAAGATCATAGCGTAATTTGTTGACGTTGGCGGCCGCAATTAAGTGTTGTCGTCCGATCTGCTGCGTTTGTCGGAGGCGTTGATCTGCGGCCAAGAATGTAGCTATGTAGCGGTTCCCGAGTGCTGTATAGGGCAACGGACCCAGTATTTCGATCACAAGACCTACCTTTCGGGCGCTGTGAATAGCTTCTTCCTGAACAGAGCAAAGCACGACCAAAGCTGGGTTGGCCGTTTTGGTTGTAATCATTAAGAGGCCTTTATCCATAAAGAGCTGGGCTTCCACTCCATGTTGTAGGTTTATTCTTTTACTCCCCTTTTTTTAGCCACTGCAAAATTATGACGAGAGTGGGATCCTTTTCCTGGCCGATAGCGATGTCGACGGGTTGAGTTTGCAGAATCAGGATCTCGGGGCCGTCGTTTTGCTCATCCCTGGTGTATACACGGCAGTCGCCACATGGAAGAGCACCGCCCCAGCCCCATAGTTTGAGGCGTCGGCGTCCACGAAAAACATTCTATCGGGAGCAGAAAACGTTAGTACCGGGGGCGTGGTTAGCTTGACTTTGAGCGTATCGAAGGTACCCTAAGCAGGTGCTGACCATGTGAAGGGGCGCATAGCTTCCGTTAGGTCGTGCAGAGCGCACGCGAATTCGGGAATAAACTTGCGGTGGTACGAACATAGCCCCACAAAGGAGCGCACTTCCTTTTTGTTCCGAGGTGGTGGCCACTCTACGAATTTTCGAACCTTTTTAGGACACGCCATTAAGCCCTCGCGGCTTAAAATGTGACCCAGATAGTTAACCTCGGTTCGAAAAAAAAACACTTGCGGGATTCAATCCTACGCTCTGCAATCTATCGAAGACTTGCTTCAAGTGTTTCAGGTGCTTCTCGGCTGTACGAGAGTTTTCGATGATGTCGTCGAGGTAAACCAGGATGGATTTCCGTGTACCACCGTAGAATAGGCCGTCCATTAGCCGCTCAAAGGTTTCTGGCGTGTTGGCCAGACGGCATTATGTTGAATTCGAATAGACCAGCATCTCCCGTAAATGCGGTCTTAGGTAGAGGTAGAGTCCTCTTCCATTTCCACCTGCCAGTAGCTGCTCTGGAGGTCCATGGTAGAGAACCAGCCGGCACCGTACATAGTGGTTAAGATGTCGTCCATCCTCGGTAGGGGATACGAATCCTTGACGGTGATGTCGTTTAGACCTCGATAATCCACACAGAAACGGGTGGAACCGTCCTTTTTTCTTTACCATTACGACTGGCGAGGCCCCTGGGTTGGTGGACGGCCGAATTACGCCTCTAATCTCGCACTTCCTGTCCATCGCTAGGTGACGCATTGGTTGTTTAATAGGCCAAGATTGGCCCGTGTCTATAACATGCCCGGTGAAATCGGTATGCCCCGAGTCGCCATCGCTTCGGACAAATATCCGAGGGAAGCGGTCGATCAGTGCCGTACATTGAGTGAAGGTGGGTAGGATGGATAGGAGGGTAGCTCCACGCGTTCCACTTGTCCTACTATTATTTGCGCGGGTAGGATGTATTCCTGCGCGCTGAGGTTCACTAGGTGCAGGTTGGTGTTGCTTGCGGTGTCCACCAAGATGCTGCATAGTAAAACATTGGGCGTCAGTTGAGAACTCATTCCAAGTTCTAGCAGGGTCCGAAAAGGTCGTTTTTTCGACCGGCATCGAAGGGCTACGTCTGTGTCGCTATATAGCGGGATACTGGTGGGTGCCGTCGAATAAAGCAAATTTCGATGCAGTGAATTTGGAGAATATAGCAGCAGAGATCCCCACAGAAGTCGTAACTGCAAATCCTTCAGATCCACGGTGGCCTCATGGAGCAACAGGAAGTCCATACCCAAGAGGATAGGAGTGCTGTCCTCCCCCAGCAAGAACTCGTGGGCGACCGGCCTTTCGGCAATTTCCAGCCTGACATTGACTCGAGCAGTGGCCACGAATTGTTCGGCCGAGGGTCGCTGTAGAGTCACTCAGCACGGTGCACTCGGCAGTCGTTCTGGCAGAACGCTATCATTTAGGAGAGAAACAGCGGCACCGGTGTCAACGATCAGGCGTACTGTAAAAGATCAAGCAGTTTAAATGTTGGCCGCCAACGGCACTAAATGTATACGTAGCTTGACTGGACGGAGGCGGGGTCCCGCGATGTTCGCGTTAAGGTTCCCAGTTTTCCTTTGATTCTTTGTACTTAAGGGGATTTGTGACGGGTTTCCGGATAGGCATTTGGTAAACAATCGGCACTAGGCGGAGTCCACTTGGGTCAGGTGCGAATCCTCTTCTTTTGCAGTTGGCAGGTATACTGCCCGTAGTATTCGGCGGCGATTTCGCCGGACGCCGGCTCCTGCATCCGCTGTGAACGGGCGGCCTGCGTTTCCTTTGAAGGGGCGTCCGTTATGAGAGCAGTTATTTTGAGGGTGTTCGACGAACTTATCGGTCGGCGTAGCGTGGCGGTGTACCAGATCGCGCCCTGAGACGGAGAGACACTCTCTCCAGGTGGCGGCGGCCTCGACTCCATTAAGAGGAAGCTTTGACGGACGCCAGGTTGCTCGTTCAGCGGTGGCTTCGCGTCGAGGTGCGGCGAGGCATTCGAAGTTGCGGGAATCTCTATGTTCTCAGACGGGGTGACCCTCTCTTCGAGCGGCTGCGACGGGATCAAGGGAGCCAGGCCGGCTTTGACTTTAGTAGGAGCTTGCTCAGTGGGCGAAGGTAGGGATCCGTTCCAGTATGCGGTGAAAGAAGAGGAGCAAAAGACTTGGTAAGCAGATGCTCGCTGGGGCTTTCAAGGTTGACGGCAGTTAGTTTCCCGAGTACGACTCGGGACCCCGGTAGGAACCTAGGCCGTCCATGTCGTTTCCGCGGGAGTCTCGGTTTCCTCTTCTTGACGCGCCAATGCTGCAGGCACGGGGCGTCGCCGTCTGTCAGCGATCGCGGATTGCTGCTGATGAGAGGGACCTAGTATCCGGTCTCCCGAATCCCGTCGATGAAGCGTTGCACTATGATGCTGTTGTAAGACGGCAACTCGCCTAGGAAGCATCTGCCCAAACCTTCCAGCTCCATCGCAAAGTCCTCGAAGGACTCTCGGGGTCCTTGCATTCGATTATGGAAGGCGTAATAGCCGGCTTGCTTGCTGATCTTGAAATATTTGCGCATAGCGGCGGTGAGAGTGACGAGAAAACACTGTGCGCGCCCACGTAGGCTCGTATACCGTTTTCTGCATAACTTTAATTCTGACCAGTGGTATTCATCGGCCATGTCGTCCAGGAGGCGCTGAAATTCCGGCCAGGGGCGGGTGCCGTCGAAGGTGCGAGGTAGTTCTGCGTCCGCCACCTCAGGATTCCTCAATGTGAGGTTAGGTCGCAGACTGGCGGCGGAGCAGAAGTTGATCCTGGCCCAGTGTCCATCCTCCGGTTAAACACCTGCCTCACATGTCCGGAGTTCGCGTTCGATGCCTCAGCTACGCGCGGGATGCTCGCGGAATGTCGCTCGCTCCTTGCTGGCGACATGCTGTATTGACGGCGTGCTGGCTGACCTCCGTTGTTTCCAAAAGCGGTCCCAGCAAATTCCTCTCGAAAGTCGCCCACATTTGCTCGAATTTCTGCTCCAGCTTAAGGTGGAGCGACTGATCGAAAGCATCCACTTTTTGCTCCATCCACCGGACGAGCGGTCGACGGCTCGGTCCACGGCATTCAACGCTGCGACTTCATCCCTCGATATCCGTGGTTACGACCAACGGGCAACGATTGATGACGGTGGCGAGCGGAATTCTTAGGCATTATCGTAGGTCTACGTTCTCGCAAACCCTAGTGACCCCACACCTGGCACCAATGTAACGAATTTCGGCCGTGATCGGGCCACAGGCCGAGTTCACTATGGAAAGCGGAGGTGTGGCTGCCAAGAAGCTGGTCCTGTCCACTCCCTCGTCCGGGCACCGGGCGTCTTTGTAGATATTTCGTTGATTTAATTTGATGCTGATCCGCGACGCGTGCTTGGCCGGGCAAGGTCATCAGAAAAAGAGACAGGAAAATGGGGCGCTTAGGGAAACCAAGTATCCTGGCTATCAAAAGCTCTCATAATTGCGTTTATAAGGGAATTCTCGCGTTGCCAATCGTCTTAAATATCACGGGCTCTTTGGATCTGGCGGTTTTCGTTACAATATTCTTTTTTAATGTTAACGAGCCGATTTTCAATTTTTTTCGTGATGCCAATAATTTGAATCCATTCTTTTTTAATCATTCTTAAGATTCGAAAAATAATGATCAAGACGACGTTTGTAAAAATATACACAAATATAAATATATGTACAACTTTAGGCTTTTGTTGATTTATTGCGCTACGGTAAGCAAAATTTATTTTCATAACGTAAACTTTGGTTGATACATTTTTACGTATGCACATTATAGGAGCTAAGATTTTTCAATGTATTTGATGATTTTATTTATTAAACTAATGATTTTAAATTGATTGATTTATACATTCAAATTAACATAAATTTGTGTTATTTTTTTTAGGGTGGCTGGTGGTGGAAGTCCTGTGGCAGGGGATTAAATGGACTTTACTTGCACGATCCGCAAGATCTAACTGCTCGCCAAGGGATAGTGTGGTTCCGATGGAGAGGTTGGGACTATACCCTAAAGAAGTCAACTATGATGATTCGTCCCAAGATATCACAACTACAGTCAATGTCTGGAAGCTCAATATAGATAATCGAAGGAGTTATAAACATTTTCTTTGTTATATAGCAATAGCACAGACATATTAATTAAAAAAGTGACGTAGTTGTGAAATCAAAGTATTCTTACATTATGTCTTGGATCCTTAACGTGCACAATTTGATTTAACCTAAAAAATCATGTTTAATGCTCGAGAACCACCATACGTGCTTTAGAGCTACAAAAAACATATACCAGTCAAATCA
The DNA here is from genome assembly GCA_035046265.1 of Drosophila bunnanda. NCBI lineage: Eukaryota > Metazoa > Arthropoda > Insecta > Diptera > Drosophilidae > Drosophila > Drosophila bunnanda. The sequence goes on from JAWNOB010000141.1 coordinate 74,200, forward strand.
AATCGGTCACAAAAATTGCGTTCAGGACCGCAAAAAGATAAGTCTACTCTGATATTTCGACCCAAGAACTTTATTGTGTGACTTTGGTAATTCTAGCTTGTAAATATTTAAATACGCTAAATAAATTAAGATGAAAGGTTTAATAAAAATAAAAAATACAAAAAAGTTCGTCTTTTTGTTTCTATCAATTTTGTAGAGCGGACAAGAAAATAATGAATTAAGTTGTTATTTTTTGTAAGGGGTGATCCTTTCGTTAAAAGATAGTGTCCTCGCTTATCCGCGATCGAAGCTTGGGAACAAGGGCACCTGCAATCGGGAATACCGAAGAGCTGAAGAACGTAAAAGCGCTTGACACTCATTGCGCAAACGGCCGACATACGGCAGCATAATAGCGGACGAGCTTTTGGAAGCTTGGTCGGCAGAGGCGGCGCAGCATCCGACGCAGAGGGCCTTCTGACCTGAACAAGTGAAACCGAGAATCGAACGAAAATTTATTCAATCACGGACTGATGTGTGCGTTATTCAATGAACTAATAAAGGTGCGCACCATATTAGCCCACCCTTAGGTTCCGCTTTTGGGTATTAAAATCAGGAATTTTTGATGGTTGGATGGATGACGGATGAGGGATGAGGGATGGTTTATAGGAACGATTTTACCCTTTGGTACTAGTCAACGTTGTAACAGACAAAGGGCGAAATCTTAAAGAATCATAAAAAAACTTCGTTGTTGTTTTTTCCTATAGTGTTTAAAAATATGTATATTTTTTAAAATGGAGATTTCGATTTTTCGTAGAAAAACCTTTAAAGAAGTACTGTAAGAGGTTAAAGTGGTGATGCGATTGTTTAGCGCCCCCAAGTAGACCAAGTAGACTAGGCTCCGTTTTGGTCCATGCTTAAAAAATTGTTATCGGGGTTACTAACCGTCAGGGCCGCGGGCCCTGGGCGCCCGCGAGCTATCCGAAGAACGACAGACCGTCACAAATGTTTTGAAGATATGAAGGTCAAGTAGGTAGTTAAACATCTTAGAGTTATCGGTTATGGTGATTTAAAAACGATTGGGTCTTTCAATCTTGTTGTGGTGAGTTAAAAACGATTGTATGATTTAATCTTGATCTTCAGAAAGTTGGCCTGGAGGAATGGATGTCACGGAGATTATCGATGAAGCCCCGTTCTTGACCAAATAAATTTTAAAGGTGGGGTGAAAGGTAGTAGATTAAAGTAAAAAACCTTTTACAGATTACAAACCAGCAAAGTATTTTGAAAATTTTAGACTGAAATGGCACCCCAATTGACGAGATAATTAAATCTGTTGTTAACTTACCAATCCCTTAAGGCAGCAAGTTTTGCAAATATACTTGGGTTTAACGTCATTAAGGAACATGCTACGGAAAGAAGGTAATACAAAGAACAATAGGATGTGATGGCTGAGTATGGTATCGCATTGGTATTAGCACCAGTACTAAAACTGTTGATCCTTTACCAATTGAAAGTTCGGCATTTACATATATTTATAAGCTTGTTTGAAATGAAATAAATAAACATTAAATGTGTAAATGAAACCATTAATAGTGCGATTATATATGATACTGCTGTCGGGAGAAAATTGTAACCAAGAAAATAGTAAAACGGTATTTTATAACCCGTTTTTCAAACCAAAAGTCACTCATTTTCGAGTAATATTTCATCGAATTTCGCTTGTTTTACACATTTATATTTATATGTCAGGCAATTTTTACATAGACTTAGTAGCTCAGTGTGCATCCTTCTGCATGAGCACGAGAGGTGGAGGAACATCGGCGTTTTTAAACTGATTAAAACATTGCTATGTTTTGGAGGTTATCGACAAATTACTTGATGTTCAACACAGAAATAAAGTTATTTTATGCGGCTTTAAAATTTATTGAATTTGATCAAAATCGATTTATTACGTCATATACATAAATGTTTTATTTATATCCTGCAAATATTTATTATAGATTCTCATTGTAATGTTATTAGCCATCTGCGCGTCGAAGTAGGATGTATTGTCGAGAATTCTGATATTAAAAATAAGCTTGTAAAAGTTATTTGATAGTAATTTTATTTATTTCCCATTTTTCTATAGTTATGTCTTGGCTCACTTAGCATTGTTGCACTGAAACAAATATAAATATGGACACTGCGCGTCACCAGATTAGCGCACTTGTTACTCGCCATTTTGAACTCTCATATTTTTTTTATTGCACTTTTCTTTTCCTATTGCACTTAAATTGGTATAATTTTTTTTTTTTGTATTTGTAAGTTAACGGTCACTCTCTCATTGAGAGTAAAATTAAGCTTGCGAGATTAACGGTTATTTTTTTAACCATACTTTGTTCTATTTTTGCGTAAAAATCCGCATGTCTTGCATTATCAGATTAGCGCCTCCCAAATATAATTTTAAATATAAATATAAATACAAATATAATTTTTTTTTCTGTTAAATTAAACATTTTTCTATAATTTGATATACAATATTGGCAGCAGACCTACCCTATATTCGCAGGAAAATCGTTGCATTCCATGAATGTGGGTTTTCATTTCACAAAATCGCTGAAACAACAGGAAGAAATTGCTAAACCATTGCCAATTTTCTTCAAAATAAGGAAAGCTATGGAAAAAACTTCAAAGGAGGTAATAACCGTCTTATTAAGTTTTTTTAAGGGTGATAAAGAAAGCTGACCATTTAAAGAGGCGAAAATTAAAAAAGCCGCCTCTTAACTAAGTCCGAAAATAAATGCGCCTCAGCTTTACTCGCACTCATATGACGTGGTCGTCGTATTTTCAGACGAAACAAATTTAACCTTGAGGGTCCTGACGGATATAATTATTATTTTCACGATTTACGTAAGGAAGAGCATCATTTGTATCGCTTGCGTAGTCGGGTTGGAGAAGTAAGGGTCTGGGGTGCCATATCCTATTATGGCAACTGCGAACTGCAGTTTATAACACCAAAAATGAACGCTGAAAAATACAATTACGCTCTAAAAAGTGCATTTCCGTTTTTTTTTTTTTTAATTTCTTTGGCAATCTGGAATGGCACTTTCAGCACGACAATGCTCTAACTCACACAGCCCGGTCCGTAAAACATTGGATTAAGAAGGAAAATGTCAGATTCCTGGAGTGGTCACCATACTCCACAGACTTAAACCTAATAGAAAACGTCTGGGGATGGTTGGCTAGGAAGGTGTACGACTGTGGCAAGCAATATGCTACTAAGGAGGATTTGATTTGCAACATAAAAAAGGCTTGGTCAACAATAAGATTGGAATATTAAGAAAAATTGTATGATCCATCGAGTTTATTAAGTCATAGTAAGCAAGGGAGGGGCAACACATTATTAATTTTCATTCAAAATGCTTAAACTTAGTAATACAATTGTTAATGCTAACGTTGTTATAAATTCATCGAAAAAAGTAAAGTTAGGGTACGTGGCACTATCCTGACGACGTAGTTTTTGCATACGAATAAATCTCTTTCTTTGGTTTTAAATTTAATAAAAACATATGCTATAAGGATGTCCATCACAGGCCGCTATAAATACTCGGACCGACCAAAGTCCTCCTCAGAAACATTTCTGTTTACAGGGACAGGCAAGATTCTGGTCCCAAAGGGACCGGGATGTGGGTGATGATTAAAGGAGTAGAGCGGAAAGGGGTTGGCCCGCACAAGCCTCCAGCCGGCCAGGTGCCGATGCCTGCCCAACCGGCGACCATGTGCGGAGCGGCTCCGGGTGCTAAGGATGACTCGCTTGGCCGCGGCGGTCACGGCCCGTCAACCGTGAGCTGTTCCCCATAAATACATGCATAAATGCATTGGAAGACAATTCCACTGCTATTTCTAGATGAAATGGCTGAAACTGGCGTTTTACGTGGCTTCTATTTATCGGTATATCTATGGGACCGAAGTATTCTTTTCCAACCTTTAAAAAAGCTCTTTCTGTGGGTTCAATTCTGCATTTATAAAGCTGTCCCATCACAGCTGTCTATGGCTTAGCTCGTCTATTCTTACAACACTGACAGTTTCGAATTATTGTCTTGAGCGTATTCCTACACTTAACTATCCAAAATTTCATTCTTAGACTTGAAATGACTGTTTCCGCAAATATATGGCAATTGTTTTAATGATAAAAATATTCTAAAAGTATTGTTATTTAGCACGATTGTATTTTTTGCGTTCATGTCATATTAATTATCATTCAAATTGTTTAATCAATCCTTTAGTCTTATCGATTTATCTTCTTTAAGGATTAATGGTAAAGTTTTCTAAAAGACTTAAGTTTCCAATCAATTCTCCCTTTTGTAGATTTTTAATTTATACTTAAAACGAATCCGATTGTATTTGTTTGTGAGTGTATAAGCATTCTGCAGGTTTTATCCAAGAATTGTTTTGATCAAATTTTATCCTGGCAACTCTCGTTTCTTCATCAGCGGGATTAATTTTTGACGGAATATATTTTCAATTACTTACATTGTTAGTTTCTTAACTTTTCCTAAACGTTCAGATAGAAATGTTTGCAATGTTTTACTGCTGTTAAAAGTATAAAATAATTTGAGAATCTGTCCATAAATATATTTTATTGATTTTTTTAATTACAGTTTTTAATAATGACTATCTATCTCCTAAAAAGGTATCCTGATATTCCAGCCTAGGTATCGACATACACGAGCCAGAAAAACTCTGCGTACAAACATGTTCGCTAACTTTCGCTTAAAGTTGTAAATAAAATACTTAGAAAACCCATTTTTTAAGTATAATTATTCGTCTAAGAACGTCGGCCGATTTTGTATTGAGTAAAGTAATTTTGCCGGATCCTCGGCAGTTATTTTGTTTCATTTTCCCTAAATTATCCTTTTAAACATAATCTTCAATGTTATAGTGTGTTTGCGAATCTAGCGCTCCAATAGGTCTCAAAAATGTTCAATAGGATGAAGATCAGAGGTCTGGGGTGGCGTTTTTAATTAATATTCAAAAGTGTCAAGCAACTACAGCTTGGTATTGCGGGCACAGTGCGTTGTATCATTGACCTGTAGAAACCAATAATCTGCCAATCCCAATTTTTCTGTGCTTAAATGAAAATTTTCTTTTAAATATAGATATATCTCTTATGATCTATTGTCGATTTAATAAATTCAAGATTACCGACTCCACTAGCCGCCATACATCCGCAAACCATTATACAATCACCACCATGTTTTACGGTTAGGGCTGTACCATTTTTTCTTCATACAAGCTTACAGCCCTGTATGCCAAATACACAAAATTGGCTTTCGTCACTAAAAATCACTTTTTTCCAGAAATAAGGTGACTTATATATTCAAAAATTTTGGTAAATTTCATACGCGTAACTTTGTTAGCCTTGTTTGTTACTAATTTTTGGTATGGTATCTTCATGAAGATTCTTCTCAAACTTATCTTTGATGTCGTTAGGAATTTAAGAGGCTGTTGTCCTTGGATTGACCTTTATCGTATTAAAAATGCTCATCTGCTCCTGCTTAGTCAGCTTTGGTGGTCTACCAGAACGGGGTTTGGACTCAGAGGAACCGTTTAAACCTACATTTTGTATAGAGGAGTGTGTCCTTCCAACAATTCCACCAATTTCTCGAAGGGTTTTGCCTTTAGGACGAAGTTTTATTGTGAGTTTCCTCAAATCAAGATCAATTTCTTTTCTTTTATATTCCATCACAAATTATGTCGCAAGATAAACGAAGAAAAAATAATAACGAGAATGTAAAGAAGTTTGATTTCTAGATGTATTTGCCAAATTAGTAATGGAAAACCTTTAATTACCGTTATTTTACGTTCTTCTTCTTTTATACGCAGACTTTTCCTATCTAAAAATTAGACCGTTTTGTTAATATTTGGAGATATTTTATATTTTTTAAGAGCTAGAAGTTAAGCAGTTATATAAAATTAAAGCAAACAAAATGTACTACGTTCTGTAAAAAAATGGATTTTTAAAGTGTTTTATTTAATGCTTTTTTAAGCCAATGTTAGCGTTTCTCTGTTTCTACGCAGAAATTTTCTGGCAAGTACAGGTTTAAGCGGAGCGACGCTTAATTTTGCTGTTATTAACATGCAATCAACGACATTATTATTTTCAAACCAAATGTACGCACATGCGGCTTATGCGTATTTTGATGCATTCAGTAAATATAAGTAACTGAGGGTAGCATTCTTTAAGTGCCAATTTTGTCATAAGTCTGGAAATCGTAAAGTTTTTGATTTTAAACAAGCCAAAGATTATATGCCCTTGTAGATTGGAATTCGGTCTTAAAAATTAATACAATATAAATTATATAGATTTCTGTAAAAATCAAGGAGGAAAATCCTACTTTCATTAAAGTGACCTATACTTTTTATATCTACAGTTGTACAGTTACAGTTTTACATTCACAGTTTGGAATTTTCCTCTATATTTAATGATAGTTTCTATGGCAGCTATAAAATATAGTAGTTTAATTTTCATAAAATTAAATCCGAAACTCTAGAATAATACAAAATGCGTATATCTAAAATTTAACAAAACTTGGTTTGTATTTCCGTTTACGTTACAGTGGTTTTCTGTGTTACTTGTGACTGTCTAATCATTATTTTTAGGCCTGCCTGTTTGTATGTTTGAAGATTTGTCTTTAGAAGGCTATTATGACTGACTTTGTAGAAGGCTATTATGACTGCAACTACAACACAAAGTCTGTTACATTGCTTTTACGTCAAAAGCCTCTTTTTAATATTTTTAATATGAACGTTGATGCACTACGGTTAGTACACTAAAGTGGCCCCTATCAATCCAGGCACGTGCCTGTTGGGTTAAGTGTTAGTAGGCGCCTTAGGAAATATGGAAAAGAGTATAAGGAAATTAACTACTTGCGTGCTGCCAGATTGCTTGAATTAGAATTTATAGTTTGGGAAGGCTATCTACGTTAGAGATTAGTATGTACAAATCATTATAATTTGCTCTTAAGACTATAAAAGGTTTATGTAATTCAAAAGAGGTATTACAGTGGCTCAACACTAAGGATGTATAGGATCTAGTATCTCTATTTGGTGCGTGCAAATTGAGCTGAGTCAAAAAGTAGGCTTTTTCCACGTCACCATTGATGAGGTTATAGATTAAAGTTATGCCAAGCATAATTCTACTGTTGGCTAAGGATGGTAAGTTAATTAGAAGGAGTCAATTAGTAAGAAGGTAACCTTTGGTTTGCACCCCAATTTAATATGCGTTTAATATGGACGCCGTACTAAGGGCTCTAAAAGCAGCATCCACATTATAGAATAGGACGAACTAAAGAAATATTTACTCACATAGGGGTAATTGAATTCTTTCGACCACCGTTTAATAAATCCGAGCACACCCCTGGTGTTTGTTTGTTTACAGTTCGCCTAAAATGTCATCAAATATGTTGCATTTCGGAGTTCGGATGGGCAAGAGGCTATCGATGTATCGATAGGGAGAGGCAGGATCGGTGGGCCCAGGGGGGGATGAGGAAGCTGAGCGAACCGGGAACTTTGAATACAGCTTAAAAGAAAGGGTTCTTACCCTTTCTCTCGGAAGGGCAAGAAGGAAATGAAGAAGTAACGGAACACAGGAAAGGAACGGAGGCAATAAAGGGAGGTGCTTGAGGAAAAAAACGAGGAGTCAGAAATTTTGAGGAAAACGTGCGCGAGGAGTTGGAGAAACGGAAATTGACCCGATCGCTGCCTGAGTAATGCGCGCTTGCGTCACCAGTGCAACCGCCTTAGCACCGCCCTGTGCCGCCGCGTACCGTCGCTGTTGACACCGCCTTAGCACGGCCCTGTGCCGCCGCGAACCGTCGCTGTTGACACCGCCTCGGCACCGCCCGTGCCGCCACTTTGGCGCCGCCAGAGCCGTAGAGCCGTAGCCGGAGTCGCCGCCGCAGAAGGACAGAGCGCCGCCAGCTCCGACGCCGAAGCCGTCAAGGGCTAATCCGGTGAGTCCGTTCCGGGTGAAGGGCCATACGAAAAGAAGGAAATTAAATTAGATTAGGATTGGTTATTTGTTGTATTGTAAGTGTTATCTTTGTTCTCCGCATGGCTGTATCCTGGGTCCGGGATTGGTGCAACACGAGTGCTGTGACCAAAGGGGGAACGGGGAAGAAGCCGGGTCCTTGTTTTTCTTAGTTATATTTTTTTTTGTCGTGAACCCCTGTACCCTATATTTCTATTGGAGCTCCAGCAGGGATTAGGGAGCCAAAGAGGGAATAATTATTTTTGTGGCCGATTGAAGTCAAATCATTAAGGTGCTTCTCCTCCGCGAGTTTTTGAGTCCCCCAACAGAGGCAGCCTTGGCGCAAGCGCATCCCTGGCTAAGGCCACGCTGTCGCCGGGAGTGGAGTAATGCCGCATAGGAAAAAAGAATTGTAATATAAATAATAAAATGGAATAAATAATGCAAGTGAACATTGAGTAGAGCCATTTACCTGGGGGAGATGGGTCGGTCGCCAGAATAGGCGCCTGCAATAGGCTCCGGTCTGCCGGAGATGGGTGATGCCCCTAGATACTCAGGAGGCATCACAGGATGGGTGGGTCGTGGCAAAAACACCAATGCCACCAATTTGTTCCAGCAGTGTCGTCGGTTTATATTTGTTGTTTATTTACTTTTGTTTTGTATTTTGTGATGATAGTTTTTGTTAGTGAGGAGTATTATTCCGAGACGTCCGAATGGTCCGATATATTATTGTGCGGACTGCGGGCATTGATTCGAACCCAGCCCTGTGCCTCCTGAGCTAGCCAGGCGTTGCCCATGATAGCAGTTCCGTAACAAATATTAAAGGGTCTCTTATTTGGTCTATTTCTCTTACATTGAGCAAAGATTTTATCGTACTTATCGTCTTTAAGAACCGGGAAGCAATTGATTTTATACAGAAGAAGCCTCATTATATGGCATGGATCGCCAAACTGTTCTTGCAGTATTTCCCTAATATTGTCGGCTTTTTCAGGTTGTATTAAGACGGTATAAACACATTCATTTGTACGACCTGATGCTTTCCTTTTTATACTTACTTTCGAACTCGGAATATTCTATTGGCCATTCTAATGAGACCTCTGAAAATAATAGAAGATCTTGCCGAATCGTCTGCCTTGCCATGAATGTTTCAATGTTTTCGTTTATCCACCAATGAAAGCACTTTCTTCGGAAGTGCTAGCTGAAAAGGGTGAAAGAATATCACATTGCAAAAAGAATAAATTATATCATAATTAACCTAACTTATATTTTCTATTCTTTCTTACTATAATTTTCTCATATTTTTCCGCTAATCACGGGTTACGTTCGGGGCTCGACAATTCCCTTTCTTTTATATTTATTCGTCGATATGGGGCTCAATCGGAAGACATATTGGCCAAGGCGTAACGCGGCGGCGAGTTCAAAACGGCCTAACAGATTACATGAGACTGAGTTGGTCGGCTTTGCCGAAATCTACGCCTACGCCGACTCTAGCATAAAAGCTCGTACTGCCGCTAGCGAATCGTCTGTTTTTTTAATACTCTCTGGAGCTGCTGTGAAGGGGGGGGGCAAAGGTCGATTATTGACTGCAAATAATTATCCCTTAGTCGCAAAAAGATAAATGAATACTCCCTATCTGGCTCTGCTGAGCGGAGCGGTGGGGGATGTTGCTCGTTCGAGGATTCAGCTCCAGGTTCTTTGATGGTCAATGTAGCTCGCTGCGCCGGCGTTGTGTCTCAGCCTGCCCCTCTTCTCCCTGTGGCCGTCGAGCGGTACAAGCTGCAGTCTATAAAATTCCCCAATAAATCGTAGCTGCCTGTGCTTCCCTTTTTTCCCCACGCTCACCTTCGATTTGCGGCTCGGTGGCCAAGAAAAAATCGTCTTCTCGGCACTTTAAGCACTCGCGAATACTTCAGTTCGACGGTCAGCACGCCAGTTAAAAATATGTGACTATACGCTTCAGCAGCCAAAAATGGAATGCTGGAAAATGACGCCGGAAAAGTGGCGGTAACCCTATGTGAAAGCGAGAAAATAGGGTAGACCGTTGACAAATGCCTCGTTGCTCTCACACCCGATCGTTCGTGCACTAGCTGCCTATGCTTGCTATAGAGGCCACGCCGCCTCTCGACATTTGACTGGCCCATAGACGGCGCTAATAAAAGTATCTTCTGCCGAGCAAGCGCTACAGTTTTGCTGTTTTTTTTTTTTCACGTACTCCATCTGTAACTGAAGTTGTTGTATCTAGAATGAGGATTGGCTTCCTTCAGTGATATAAGACCTCGCTCCGTTTTCATAGTAGTGTCCATCTGATGGTATTGTTGGTGTAGATGCAAACAGTGCTTTATTACGAGTTTCTACGATTGGTACCTCTGGGTTCAAGAGACAAGGTATACGTGTGTCGTCAAGTTCACCCTTATTTGGCAGATTTTTGCTTTGTGATTTCTTTTTGACCCTGCTGGCGCCCTGCTGACCCTGCTTGTCGTACCGTCACAGAAAACGTTGTGAAATCACTTATTGCTTCGTCAACTTTCAATATTGCGTCGACAACTTGCTATATTGCAGGGTATTATAATTTCAGTCAGAAGTTTGCAACACAGTGAAGGAGTCATATCCGACCATATAAAGTATATATATTCTTAATCAGCATCAGCAGCCAATTCGATCTAGCCATGTCCGTCTGTCCGCTTTTACGCAAACTAGTCTCTCAGTTTTGAAACTATCTGAATGAAACGTTGCAGTTAGTCTTCTATATACTCTTACTCGTATCCTGGGTCCGGGATTGGTGCAACACGAGTGCTGTGACCAAAGGGGGAACGGGGAAGAAGCCGGGTCCTTGTTTTTCTTAGTTATATTTTTTTTTGTCGTGAACCCCTGTACCCTATATTTCTATTGGAGCTCCAGCAGGGATTAGGGAGCCAAAGAGGGAATAATTATTTTTGTGGCCGATTGAAGTCAAATCATTAAGGTGCTTCTCCTCCGCGAGTTTTTGAGTCCCCCAACAGAGGCAGCCTTGGCGCAAGCGCATCCCTGGCTAAGGCCACGCTGTCGCCGGGAGTGGAGTAATGCCGCATAGGAAAAAAGAATTGTAATATAAATAATAAAATGGAATAAATAATGCAAGTGAACATTGAGTAGAGCCATTTACCTGGGGGAGATGGGTCGGTCGCCAGAATAGGCGCCTGCAATAGGCTCCGGTCTGCCGGAGATGGGTGATGCCCCTAGATACTCAGGAGGCATCACAGGATGGGTGGGTCGTGGCAAAAACACCAATGCCACCAATTTGTTCCAGCAGTGTCGTCGGTTTATATTTGTTGTTTATTTACTTTTGTTTTGTATTTTGTGATGATAGTTTTTGTTAGTGAGGAGTATTATTCCGAGACGTCCGAATGGTCCGATATATTATTGTGCGGACTGCGGGCATTGATTCGAACCCAGCCCTGTGCCTCCTGAGCTAGCCAGGCGTTGCCCATGATAGCAGTTCCGTAACAAATATTAAAGGGTCTCTTATTTGGTCTATTTCTCTTACATTGAGCAAAGATTTTATCGTACTTATCGTCTTTAAGAACCGGGAAGCAATTGATTTTATACAGAAGAAGCCTCATTATATGGCATGGATCGCCAAACTGTTCTTGCAGTATTTCCCTAATATTGTCGGCTTTTTCAGGTTGTATTAAGACGGTATAAACACATTCATTTGTACGACCTGATGCTTTCCTTTTTATACTTACTTTCGAACTCGGAATATTCTATTGGCCATTCTAATGAGACCTCTGAAAATAATAGAAGATCTTGCCGAATCGTCTGCCTTGCCATGAATGTTTCAATGTTTTCGTTTATCCACCGATGAAAGCACTTTCTTCGGAAGTGCTAGCTGAAAAGGGTGAAAGAATATCACATTGCAAAAAGAATAAATTATATCATAATTAACCTAACTTATATTTTCTATTCTTTCTTACTATAATTTTCTCATATTTTTCCGCTAATCACGGGTTACGTTCGGGGCTCGACAATTCCCTTTCTTTTATATTTATTCGTCGATATGGGGCTCAATCGGAAGACATATTGGCCAAGGCGTAACGCGGCGGCGAGTTCAAAACGGCCTAACAGATTACATGAGACTGAGTTGGTCGGCTTTGCCGAAATCTACGCCTACGCCGACTCTAGCATAAAAGCTCGTACTGCCGCTAGCGAATCGTCTGTTTTTTTAATACTCTCTGGAGCTGCTGTGAAGGGGGGGGGGCAAAGGTCGATTATTGACTGCAAATAATTATCCCTTAGTCGCAAAAAGATAAATGAATACTCCCTATCTGGCTCTGCTGAGCGGAGCGGTGGGGGATGTTGCTCGTTCGAGGATTCAGCTCCAGGTTCTTTGATGGTCAATGTAGCTCGCTGCGCCGGCGTTGTGTCTCAGCCTGCCCCTCTTCTCCCTGTGGCCGTCGAGCGGTACAAGCTGCAGTCTATAAAATTCCCCAATAAATCGTAGCTGCCTGTGCTTCCCTTTTTTCCCCACGCTCACCTTCGATTTGCGGCAATCTTGCAGCGTTTCTGCAGTCAACCGACAGCGGCGACCAGCATATAGGAAATCCCACCCTGATGGAGGAGCTGATCGCCAAGTTGCCCCTAAGTAAGAGGTTGGACTGGGCCAGATACGCGGTCGCTATGGGACCATATCCGACGATAGTGCACCTAAGTGAATGGCTAAACGAGCTCGCTAAGCTGGTATGCACCATTACGGACGTGAGCAGTAAAACCCCAAAGCGAAGGGTGTTACATGCAAACACGAATTTGGAGCCTCCGATGCATGGTGAGCATCAGGAAGACATGAAACAGAAGGGGTATAATGACCACCCCAGCGGTTGCCTCATGTGTGAAGGGCAACACGCCATCAAGGATTGCAAGGTATTCAACAACGCCCCTGTCAGGACGTGATTGGAGTTCGCCAAGAAGCGGCGGATCTGTTTCGCGTGCCTTGAAACCGGGCACATGGTACGGTTCTGCAAGAGGAGCCGTAAGTGCAACGTCTACGGATGCCAGAGGAAGCATCACTACTTGCTGCATGATGAAGCCGATAGCCCCAGACGGTCACAACAGTCAGATGGTGGCCACAGGAGGGAGCTACGGAGCAACCACAGACGGGAGCCACACGAGGTCATCAGCCAACGCAAGCGGATGCCGCAGTCAGCGGATCCAACAGTGAGTAACATTTCCATGGCCCAAGCAACAAGCCTGAGAAGCGCTGGGCGCATGGAAAATGAGAACCAAAGCGGACAGGAGACGCCGCATCGAAACCTTAGTTGTGTCGATTCGGATGGAGGCCACCTGCTGTTTCGAGTTCTGCCCGTGACGCTGTACGGGGAGAAGCAACAGGTGGACACGTACGCACTGCTCGACGAGGGATCGTCTGTGACGCTCATAGACGACGAGCTCGTCCGAAGCCTACACCTAAAGGGTGAGAGTCGACAACTAAACGTGCAGTGGTTTGGCGGTAAGTCCGCCAGAGAGCCTACGAGAAGGGTTAGCCTGCAGATCAGTGGAGCGGGCAAACCGAAGCGGCACGGTTTGAGGAACGTGTACGCAGTAAGCAACCTGAGTCTTCCGATGCAGAGTTTACGTCGGGAAGATGTCAAGACGGCAAGGGCAAGCGCCCCGGCGTGAAGCCGTACAACAATGCAGCGCCAAGGATCCTTATTGGACTGGATCACGCGCACCTAGGAATTCCCCTGCAGACCAGAAGCTTCGGCGCAGGAGGACCATACGCAGCAGCTACCAAATTAGGATGGGCAGTATATGGACCAGTGAGACGTCAAGCGAGTCCACTGACGGAGAGATCGTGCCTACTAGCCGTTACCCAGGATGACGCTCTCGAAATAGAGAACTTCGGAGTGAAGCCAGCGCCACCGGTCGCAGCCAGCGACGATGAATGGGCTCTGGGCATCTTGGAGAGGACGACTAAACGGATAGGTCAACGATACCAGACTGGGCTGCTATGGAAGGATGACGAGACGAGACTGCCAGACAGTTACAACATGGCACTACGGCGACTCGTCAACATCGAACGGAAAATGAAGCGCGATGCGAACTTCGCGCAGGCCTACAATGCGATCATGGATGACTACGTCAAGAAGGGATACGCACGACGACTAGAGCAGCAGGAGGTCACTTATGGTAGCAGTGACAAGTTGTGGTACCTGCCGCATTTCGGGGTCGAAAACCCAAACAAGCCTGGGAAGATCCGTCTAGTTTTCGATGCAGCAGCCAAAGTGAACGGCGTATCCCTGAATTCAGCACTACTGAAAGGCCCCCAGAACTACAAGTCACTCCCGGCTGTCCTCTTCCACTTTAGGGAAGGATCCGTGGGAGTCTGTGCGGACATCAAGATGTTCCACCAGGTATTGATGCAGCCACAAGATAGATGCGCCCAGTGATTCTTGTGGAGGCAAGGAGACGACCGCAAAGACCCGGAGATCTACGAGATGACAGTGATGACGTTTGGAGCAGCTTGTTCGCCATGCTCAGCGCAACACGTGAAGTCAGTAAATGCTTTAAGGCACATACATGCACACTGATCCCCGGGCGGTCCTGGCTATTAATGAGTACCACTACGTGGACGATTACGTAGATAGCTTCGCAGACGAGGATGAAGCTATAGCCGTCTCAAAACGAGTAAGAGAGATACACGCAAGTGCCGGTTTTGATTTGTGTCGGTTTTCTTCCAGCTCGGCGAGATTGGTCAGAGCCTTAAATCCGTTAGGCACCAACAAGAACGTCGAGTGGACCGAATCCGAGCAGAAGATATTGGGCATGTATTGGCACCCGGCTACAGATGACTTCAGATTCAGCGTTAAGTACCATCGGGTTCCCAGCAGCGTGATGACGGGGGAACGTGTCCCTACCAAGAGGGAGTTCCTCAGCTTGGTGATGTCCACGTTTGATCCGATTGGGTTCTTGAGCTGCTACATGATAACCGCCAAGCTACTTATGCGAGAGATTTGGCGGAAAGGAGTCACATGGGATGAGCCATTGCCAGACGAGCTAGCCACGGCATTTGAGAGCTGGCGGCAAGAGATGAGCCATGTGAAGGAGTTCCGATGTCCACGTTACTATTTTGGTACTGGACGAGTACGAGCACTCCAGCTGCACGTCTTCGTGGACTCCAGCCAGTCCGCGTTTGCTGCGACGGCGTATTGGCGGACCACCTACGCAAACGACGCAGTGCGGGTGAATTTCGTATGTGCCAAAACGAAATGTGCTCCGATGAGGACAATGTCAGTCCCGAGATTGGAACTACAGGCAGCCGTGCTGGGAACACGGCTGATGAACACTGTGAAACAGGAACACAGTGTAGAGATAAGCAGATACGTACTCTGGACGGATTCCAAAACAGTGCTGCACTGGATAAGCAGCACCCACCGGCGGTATAAACAGTTTGTTGGAAACCGGGTGGCAGAAATCCTGGAGACGACGGAAGTATCCCAATGGAGATGGGTACCAACTGCTGAGAACGTGGCAAACGACGCAACCAGGCCGCAACGCCATGTGGACCTCAGTCAAGGGTCACGATGGCTAAGCGGGCCGACGTTCCTGCGGGAACCAGAAGAGAACTGGCCAGAAAGCTCTTCTAATGGTAGTGGCTGCACGAGAGCCACCGACGAGGAAGAGATGCCATGTGAGTTTGCGCTAGTGACAGCAAACGGATTTTTTATATCTTTCCAGAGGTTCTCAAACTACAACCGGCTGGTAAGGACCACGGCTTGGGTCCTTAGATTCGTCCGACGGTGCCGCGGCCAGTATAGCGACCGTGAGAAATATGGACTCACGGCAAACGAATGCGCCAACGCGGAGCGCATATTGATCCGGCAGGCGCAAAGTGAAGCGTTCTCCGGAGAAGAGAGGGACAAAGCTGGAAGGATCTCGAAAGAAGGCAGCCAATTGCGAGGGCTGTCCCCGTATTTCGACAAGGATGGAGTCATGCGTGTTAGGGGAAGGATCGACGCCGCCGCTTGTGTGCCATACAGCGCCCGGCGCCCCATTATACTGTCTCACAGACACACGCTGACGGTGATGGTAGTACACCACTACCACCAGAAGATGGGTCATCAGAACCACGATGCGACCATAGGCGAGATACGGAAGAAGTTCTGGATAACGAACTTACGGAGGCTGCTACGGAAGGTAGTGGCTGACTGCCAGATATGCAAGCTGCGGAGGGCACAGCCGATGCAGCCAATAATGGGTCCTTTGCCAGAAGACCGACTGGAGGCCAACGGATGGCCATTCAAGCGCACGGGCTTGGATTATTTTGGACCGTTGCACGTGAAGATTGGACGTCGCATCGAGAAGAGGTGGGTGGCACTGTTCACCTGCCTAACCACGAGGGCCATCCATTTGGAGATGGCCCATGATTTATCTACGGATTCCTGTATCATCGCTATGAGGAACTTCATGAGCCGGCGAGGACCGGTGGTCAAGATTAGGAGCGATAATGGAAAGAACTTCGTTGGAGCCAATCGAGAGGCCAGGAGATTCGACGAGGTTTTCGAGCCAGAGAAGATCCAGGGCGAGCTGTCGTCCAAAGGAATCGAGTGGATTTTCAACTGCCCAGCGAACCCAGCTGAGGGTGGCGCCTGGGAAAGGATGGTCCAGTGCGTGAAGAAGGTGCTGGCACATACGATGAGGGAGCTGGCTCCCATGGAACATGTTCTGGAGAACTTGTTGATCGAGGCGGAGAACATAGTGAATTCCCGCCCACTAACGCATCTGCCAGTTACTGTGGATCAGGAGGCTCCACTGACTCCCAACGACTTGCTGAGAGGAGTACCAAATCTGCCGGATCTACCCGGAGACAATGGACAGCCGTTGGAGAGGTGCGCCACGAAGAAGCAGTGGCGACTGGCCAGGATGATGCGAGACCGCTTCTGGAAGCGATGGGTGCACGAGTACCTGCCTACTCTTGTGCGCAGGGAGAAATGGTGCTCACATGTCGAGCCCCTGCGCCGAGGAGACTTAGTGTTCATCTGCGATCCGGCCATACCACGTCGAGAGTGGAAACGAGGAATCGTGGAGGAGGTGTTCACTGGAGTAGATGGAGTGCCCAGGCGAGCAGCGGTACGGACTGACGATCGAGCCAGGATGATTCGTCCCGCTTCGAAGCTAGCTGTACTGGATGTGGTGAATGCGGCTGCTTCACGGGGGCGGGGATGTCGCGGAACGGATAAGTTAAGCCGCTAGAATATCGATAGTCAGTCAGTCAGTATTCGGTATTTGAATTATGTATGTAATTGGCCACACTTTTTATGGCCAAAAGCTAAGTTAAGTTCGGCGCCGCGATTTATTCCGATCGGCGATCCCAACAGAGAAGGAGGAGAAACTGCGGTATGTAAAGGAAACTTGGTTGAGGTTAGTTCTAAGATTGTACTACTTCCTCAACAGAATAAAACTCTCGCTATAAGCTCAGTACAACACTTTAAGTCCGAGTGTTGGATACGCTACAGGATCTGGTATTTCTTGTTTCGGTGGAGCACGGCGGAGTTAGATGGCAACTCCTGGGATTTGGATCGGCGTCAATATCTTTAACTCAAAATACTCGCTTAAGTCTTTAAAAGCGGGCGTATTGTAAAAGAAAAGAAAGTCAAAGATAGAGTTTTATGGCGACGTCGTTTATTAGTCCGTTAATCGATATTCAATTTGTTTGTTGTTGTTTTACCATGACAAAAAAATCAAATTTTAAATTTTAAATTTGTCCATTTTTAATAATATTCGAGTTGAATATCTTTTACCCTTAAAAATTCGTTTTTTTGCAAAATTTTGCAATTTTATTTTAGGTATGTACATCAATAGTATATTTCTAAGGAGGAATAAAAACTGAAATGGAAAACTCATACTGTTTGGAAGACTTTCAGGAATAGGATGCTTTTATTTATTTGTAAGTCTGTTTCCGTAGGGCCGGGGTTAACCTCAGCATATCAGAGTCCCTCTCCAGAAGTATTTATGTCTGATGAAACGGCCAAGACGCGATTGAGCGAATGATTATGTTTAGATGGGGAAACGGCCGGTGTTCTTAACACGGTGGACTCTATGCCACCGCGACCCGCACCTAAGTTCGCCCCGAATTTCACAACGGCATGATGGTGACCTCTGAGATTATTAAATTGATTCTTTCTCCACCTGTGCCTTGCCTTATACCTAGCTTTTTCCTACATCACTCTCCGGTTAATTTTCCCTTCGAAACAACCTCACCTTCGTAGTTGCGCACGTCAGGCTTTATCCTTGGCGGGCCTCGATAAGACTGCTTTGTGTCGTAGGGCCTGGACGCTGGTCCTACGGTCAGGATCGAATCCTGCACTCGTGGTTGCTTTCGGGTATGGTGACTTGCTGAACTCTTCGTGTTTTCGGGAGTGCGCGTGCGCCTACTAGCTCTGTTATCGCGTAGATTGATTTATGCAAAATCAAGTCGAAAAAGAAAGCAAAAAAAAAAAAAACGGTTTGTAAGACAATGCTAGAACTAAAAGAATAGCTTGATGTATAGTGCCATTTTTACACATAAACTTTTTAAAATTATTTAAATTTAAATTTTATTGTATTCAATTTTAATATAAACCCCGTAAGTTACTTTATTAATAATTTGGAAAATAAGCTTACAACACTGCAATTGACCTTAACAGAGGTCGCCTGTAAAAGCTTCAGCTGCCCACAGCTCAGTTTGCGTGTCAAAGAAAACGTAGAGAAAGTGGTTTGGGTTTTACCTGCAGGAGAGTCTTGCGTTACAAAGCGCTGAGATTTTGGGCGCCTAGAAAACCTGCAGAAGTCTCCACTGCACTATTGTTCGTTTTTGCCCATTCTTCGCTTACACTGTAGTAAAGGGAATATTGCGCGGAGGTCGGATAAGACACAACTCCCCACTAGATTAGCGGACTCACATCACCTGCCAATCCTGCCAGGTAGTCCTGTCAGTGGGTATGCATATCCGCATAGAAGCCCATACATTATTGGCTACACGGCCTGTTAATAAAAACGTGAAGCAAATTCTGGATGGACTGAAGGGGCGCATCTTCAAATACATGGTTGAGAATGAGAGGCTGACTGTAAGGAATCCCTTTGAATTTCTTAGTCGAGCATTGATCACTAATATGGGAAGATTATTAACCTCGTAATTTTGAATTGTTTGGAGAATACATGCTCGTAAAAGAACATGCTGCTCGAGTGGAGACAATGTCGGTTAAGAGAAAACTGACTCTGATTGCAGTGGATTTGATAAAATACTGCAATAATAAATATAGAGGAAGTCGAATACAAAATAAGTGAGTTCCAAAAAAGGGATAGCGGTTGACCTCTAACTCGCATTATCGGAGTCCAATTGAACATGGTAAAAAGTAATGCTCCGAAACGATCAGGACACTTCAAAATCACTAAAAAGCGTAATAAT
Organism: Drosophila bunnanda; assembly: GCA_035046265.1. NCBI lineage: Eukaryota > Metazoa > Arthropoda > Insecta > Diptera > Drosophilidae > Drosophila > Drosophila bunnanda. Next base: position 93,606 of record JAWNOB010000141.1, read on the forward strand.
AAGAAGGTATTAATAAATGTGCATATTATATATATATATTGTAACATTTTATGAAACTATGATGCATATTGTATTTTTTTTATTATAAAACTTTTTAAAATTTATAAAAAGTATACGGTTAGTAAGACGAACTAAAGAAATATATAAGGATTTAGTAACAGCCTTCGACCACCGTTTAATAAATACAAGCACACCCTTTAATCGCCATGCACGAAATATGATCAATAAGGTCAAGTTTGAGATCTAAGCTGACGCCTAAATCATCAACTAAATTAAATCTTTCTAAGGAGCTGCAGTTCAGAGTATAAGTCGTAGGCCTTGCTTTAATAGTCGATTAAGTTTAATAAGTTAACGCAGCACCATGTTTGGAAATTCTTAAGATTTGTTTGTAAATTCGACTGGCAGGCGACATCTTTGTATTTTACGCAAAGCTAGGCGTCATCAGCGTATATAAGTACTGCGGGCATGGTTGACTTGAGACAGCGAAATGTCGAACAAGCCAGTGATAAAGTCATGTTGTGTAGAAGTTAGGAGAGTATTTGTGGAATTATTTGAGGACCAAATAGCCCCAGGGATGTTAAAACTGGAAACCATCTGAATAGCGGAAAGGTGGTTCCAATAAAAAGGAAGTTCCAACACTGGAGGTATGTAGAAACAGGTAATATAAAGAGAGCTACCATTGATAGATAGCTTTACCCAGAGGAATCCAACATCGTTGCATTCCTCGAAAGTTAGTAATTCTGACGTGAGTAAGGAGTCAACCGATATAAGAACTCCACCCCCACGCCTGATAAGGCTATTAACCCGATAACTGTGCACACAGCTGGAAAAACTTCGGAGCTCAGAATATCCAGAATATCCTGCTTTTACCAGGTTTCTGTGTACACAATAAGCAACCGAAAGGCTATCAGAATACGAGTTAGGAAACTTACTACGTAAGCCTCTTGCATTCTGACAGGAATTACCTATATGTAACAGTGGTCTTATCAGGTCTGGACGAGTTATTCCTACAGGCCGCTTTTTCTTTATCTTCGCTTCGAACTCCTTGACAACTACATACTCTGACCAGAAGTTAGTAGAGCATATTATGTTAAAGAGATCGTTAGGGGCATTTATTTTGAAAGATCAAATATCCCTAGCGTAAGAAAATTTTAATTTTTCGAAGAGGCTGCTGCTGAGTGTCCGTCGCGGGTTGTTAGGATTCGCCTACATGCTTCCCACCATTGCTATGCATAAATTGGCTATCCAGTGCTAAAAACATATGAGATTTGCGAAAACTCGATAATAATAATAACTATAAAACCGCCCTTGTTTTGCCGCATGAAGGACAACATCTTGTTCTTCACCTCTCTACAGGCCTCGCAGCAGTAACGTAGGCCGATGTTTATTATAAAAAGGGGCGGCGGTGTAATTGAAGAAAGGTGCTAGAGTTGTAACGGAAAAATCCATGTTCTGCTCGTATATTGACATGTCGAACTGAAGGACGTTCACCCTCGATCCTGAAAGGGATGAACTGTGATTTTTGGTAATTTGTTTTCCCATTGAAGGACACTAACCTGTAATCGTCACCTTGAAAAAGGATCAAGGGAGGGGCGTTTTCCCATACGCATTCTATTAGTAATTGATCGAATGCGTGTGATGACATACACAATTAGCTCAACTAAATAGGGCTGTAGGTTGAAAGGGATACACTTGAAAACGGTTTCACAGCGAAGACGGAGCACGCTTTAAAAAGGATGGAAAAGTAAGAAAGAATGTCAAGTGTTTGCTTAATATTTTACGATTTTCGTGGGTCCGCGTATAGACTAGTTTAGTCCTAAGAATCACTTTTATTTTGGTACCCGGCCTAGATGGTCAAGTAAAGCAAATTATTGATGGATACAAGGGACGTATCCTTCAATATATGTTTACGAATGAGGGAGCGGCTCTAAGGATTCCAGGAGAATTTGTAAATGCAGCGGGCCAAGCGCTGCTCCCTCATATTGTCCCCAGTTTCCATGCAGCTTAAAAAATAATTCATGAGCTCTTTGCGGAATACATGTTAGTAAAAGATTATGAAACGCAAGTGGAAATTATCGTTCACAAGTTACGATATCATCAAATTTATTAGATTTATACCGGCGCGCCTTAAAGCCCGTAGAGCATGCATCAATGTGCAGATAAACGATTTTTTCTGTTTTGAGTGGGCAATTGTATCCGAGTTGAACCCAAAGGGAAAGGGAGAGCGATACAGTGTTTATGGTGTTGATATCAAATCAACCATCATACACACCAACAACATCACGATTGATTTCACTGGGTTGATATTCTTAATTAAAACCGACAAAATATATTTATTCATTAAACGAAACCCTCACATAAGTCTGAATGTGTTTGGGTATGACAATGAAAAAGATAATATTTTTTTACCTCTCTTCACAAATGAATCGGACAAGCAGCATCATATTAGTTTGTTATGTTTGGATGGACCAACTACCCATATCCACGGACATGTATGGATCAAGAATATTTCCAGGTAAGCACAAAAATAACAATAAAAAAAATAAAAAAAACTAAAATAAAAATAAATTAAAAAAAAATACATAATTATATATGTTATGATGATAATTGACTAACTCAATTTTTAATTATTTAATTTCAACCTCCTATCTACACAGTTAGGAAATATACGTTGGTTCTGCAATAAGTGTCTCTCCTTCTCGACGGGTGAGGAAAGGGCTCAGCGGCATACCGAAAGATGTGCCAACGTTGTAAGCCAACAACCGAAGGAAGGGGAAAATTAAGTCAAGTTTAAGAATGTTCACCGTCAGCTGGAGGTGTCCTTCGCTGCGTATGCAGACTTCGAATGTATACTTGAGCCCACAACAATAGATGTAAGTGAAAAATCACAAATAGTAAATAAGCATGTACCAATAGCCTTCGCGTATTATATAAAATGTTCATTCCACCTCTCTTTTGAAAAAGTTGAAAACAAGACCGGATCAAATGTCGGGCGCACTTTTGTAGATAGTTTAACATCCGATTTGTCCCCTATATACAAAAACTAAATGAATTATGTGGGACCAGTCCAAATGAGTGCACAGGACTCCTTTGATTTTGACGAGGCCCTTAATTGTCATATATGTAATGGGAGTTTAAGTAGCGATAGAGTCAAGGATCACTGTCATTTTACAGGGAAATTTCGATGTGCAGCACATAGTGAGTGCAACCTTAAATATAAGACAGGAGATTTTATCCCAAATATGCTTCCCACTTATTGGTGAAAAAACTTTGGGTAGATTGAGGGAGAAATTATATAGTTCCATCTCCAAATATATTCCGTTAGGGAAAAATAAGATGGAATTTTGATTTTTAGATACCATTCGTTTTATACCCTCTAGCCTAGAAACCCTTGCAGGAAATTTAAATAAAGGGGATTTCAACGTTCTTCGAAATCAATTTCCGATTGTGAAAGATTTCTCTCTACTTCGTAGGAAAGGTGTATTCCCATATGAGTACTTGGATTCTGATCAAAAATGATCAGAATTCTCTGTCCCACCAAGGAACAATTTTGTTTAGTAAATTAACAGACTCCGAATGCTCTGAAACAGATAATCTTCATGCCGTTCAGGTTTGGAGTCACTTCAAGTGTCAAACACTTGCGGATTATTTTGGAACTTTACCTAAAAACTGATGTTTTGTTGCTCTCAGACATTTTGCAGAACTTTAAGGCTATTTGTTCAAATATCTACCAAATCGATCATGCCCATTTTTATACGACTCAGGGTGTGTCATGGGATCCCTCGAATTACTGACTGAGGGGGACTCGTTCAAAGTAGTCACAGATATACCAAAGCAAACCACAAGTATCTTTAAGATTTTGACCCGAGAAAGCAGTCGGAATATTTAATGTATGTGGATGGCAATAATTTATATGGATGAGCAATGTCAGACTCACTACCTTATGGAAATTTTAAATGGTTAAATCAATCAGAAATAGAAATGTTTAACATTAATTCAATTTGTGAAAAAATTAGTATATATATATTTTAGAAGTAGGCTTTAAATATGCATACTCACCTCACGACCAACATAATGACCTGCCTTTCTGTCCTGCAAACAGACTCCCTTCAAAGACCTCAAAGACTCCAAAGTAATAGCCGATCTTTGTGATACAAATAAAAATATCATACACTACAAGCACAGGACTAATAACAGTGTCTATGGCAAGACCATGGAAAATGTGCGAGGGACTTAAAACCCAGGTAAAATTTTCACAGTTCAACAAAGTTTAGTGACAACATGTATGCAGTTCAAATGAGGATTTATATAGTGACATTTGTGATGATGTTGCTTTAAAATTTGATACATCTAAATATCGAGATCAATTGTCAGGCTATATAATTTCCAGCAGTGTAATAAGAAGCGCTTAGGGTTCTTCAAAGGTGAACTGCAGGATAGGTCAATGACAGAGTTTGTGGGTTTTCGCTCAAAAAGGTATGCCTACACATCAGCGAGTGTAGGTAGCGAGCCTGAAAAATGTGTGAAGAAAAATAAGGGAGTAACACGAAGCTGTTTAGAGAAAAATACATTTAACAATTAAAAAAATTGTTTGTTGACAGGACAACAAGAAAGTGATAGCATGTAATTGTTTAGATCTATAGGGCATGAAATTAGTACATTAAGAATTTCAAAAATTAAGTTTCACAATAGGGACCACAAAAGAATAAAAGGTGATGATGGAATCTCCACCCTAACTATAGGTTATTATAAAACAGTTCGTAGGGAAATTAAATTGTATACACTTGCAGATTGAAATTCGATCATTAATAAAAAATACAATATAAATTATATACATTTCTGTTAAAAATCTAGGAAATAATTCCTATTTTTATTACAGTCACCTGTATATTTACGGTTGTTCGGTTGCAACTTTACATTCATAGTTTGGCATCTTCCTCTATAATTAATAATTGTTTCTATGGCAGCTAAATCATATAGTAGTCCGATTTTCATAATATTTAAATCGAAATTCTAGAATAATTCAAAATGTCTACATCCTAAACTTGATGTAAATAGTTGAGAGGACAAATTCATAGCCAGATAAAGCAAAGCTCCGAATCTCTTACAGAATTGAAGGTTACTGTCGGTAGCCTTTCGTACGTCCTACGCACAGCCACACCACGCGGTATACATACATGCATAGGCAAGCGCAATCATAGGCATTGGCTTAGACATGTAACTAATTAGTTTAAATACTTTCAACAGTTTGAAGCCTAAAAATAATTATGTTTGCAAGAACCACCGGTTGAAAATAACTCCTATATAGCAGTTCGTCGATGCTAAATTTTAATTACATTTACATTACATTACATGTACTGGCGGATTTGGGATAATCCAAAGCATACATCCTTCCTTTCTGTTCCAAAATCAAGAAACAGATATCCTCTATTTCGAGTTACAAACAGTAACCTTCGGAGTCAACTATCCGCCTTTTCTCACTGTACGAGTACTGCAACAGCTGTCAGATAATGTTCCAGGTTCATTTCCAAGGGCCAGTCATATTATAAAGCAGCATATGAACGTCGGTGACGTTTGGCAGGCGAGAATTCCGTGATCATAGTCCAAGCTTTAATCCTAGCGCTGCAAGCAGCAAGCTTCGCTTGTTTTCCGTTATGACCTTCAACAAAAAGGATTATAAGAATATCTCTTATGATGCTTTTTGGCGATATCCTATCCTTTGCAGCCAAATAAATCAGAGGTAGCGATCGTTTTTCCACGAATATTTCGACCTCAACCAGATCCCTGCTCCGAGATGGGTCTTGTGTCAGTCTGAAGTCAAAGTTGAGCATCATGGATTTTGTCATGCATCCTCGAAAGCCTATAGAGCGGCTATCTACTTACGTGTCGAGATTGGTCACGAAATCATGACACGCCAACACACGAATAACTCCGATAAAAGCCGTGTCACTTCCTCGGCAAGAGCTATGTGGTCCCGTACTTTTGTCCGAAAGGGTGACAGCAATCCTTCCAAACATGCCGACAGCCACCTCCGACATTCGTTGCTGGACAGATTCGATAATTGTTCTGGCTTGGTTAAAAAATCTTGCTTGAAACCACGTTTGTGACCAACAGAGTTTTCAAGGTCACTCAGCCAACACAAGTCGACTATTCGGCATACGGTTGATCCAAACAAGAAAGCTGATAATCAAATTTGGTGGTCACGAGAGCTGTAGCCAGTGCAAAGCGACGTGCATCCTATAACAGCATTTAGGGTAAATAAACGGAACCTTGCAGGATCAAGTCCGTAAATAAAATGATATCCATTCAGTGACTAACAAAGCCTTTTTAGGTCATGTGGTCGCATCACTGCCTTCAGAGCCCTGCAGAATGATAAATATTATTTTATAATTCTTCCCCATGAATGTAGACTGTCTTGCCTTTTAATCCTATTTGCTTACCAGATGTCTTTTCATGGCGGTGGTAATGCCTATAAAATGCCTATGAATGGAAGAAGATGAGAAAAGGGACCAGCATATCTATTTTAAAAATAATATTTACTGCTTCTAAAAAAATGTTATAAGATTATGGAATTGGCTGTCTAATAATCTTAAAAACATTATCAATTCAAAGAAAAGGTACTCTCACAAATCAAAATAGGCTCATAATTAAAATTAAATTAAAAGCAACTTTGGATTAAATTAAGTACATAAATTATAAGGACGTTTCTACTGTCGGGGTGATCCTCGGCGGCACAGAGTCGCTCCAAGAATATTTATATATTGAGACGCCAGAACAAAAGGGTGCCAATATTTTAAGAGGGTCTTGGAAGGGTCGAAATGGGCAGGGTAAGGGGATGAGACGGGCGCCTTCAGGGTCCTCGACTGTGGCTCGGAATCGTCCAGCAGCCACCGCCCGAGTCTGCGCCCGGAATGCTCGAGCGGACTCCTCGTGGCTCGCGGCTCGGCAGATCCCAAAAACCGTCTTCCCAACCCACGCCCGGAATTATCCAGAGGCGTCTCCCCAAAGGGCTGGACAGACGGCCGGATCCAGCGACCGCTGCCCTAGTCTGCGCCCGTAATGATCCAGCAGCGTCGGGCTCCTAGTCCCGTCCCGCCTTGACCCCACGCCCGGAATTCTCCAGCGGGACTAGTCAAAGGGAAGGAGAGGGAGTGGAAGGGAAGAGAGAACGGCGAGAGTGTTGTTGTTCCTTATTTAAGCCTTTATTTTCTATTCCCTATCTATGCCACACTCACACACACACTCAGTACTCCAGCCCTGACTTGGTCCCATGGCCGCACTCACCCGCTCGTTTTGATAGAGGCGGTCCTGGGGCTGTGTTGGGCACTCGCGGCGTGACACCAACCCGTGGATGTTGATCGCGGGGTTGGCGTGGACGCGTAACTTGCACTCTTCTCCTTGCTGGTTTTAAACGAAGTGTCCAGAGCTTCCTTTGACTGCGTGACCGTGACCTAGTTCTGCCATCGGTCTTGGCGGCTGCGCTGCCCCGACCCCTAAGGCTTCTCGTTCCTATTCCTAGTCGTCCCTTGGAACGGAAACCTCGCCCCGGTCTCAGGCGGCTGCACGCTTGCTTCGTGTTGGCTCTGCCTGGGTCGGTTCGATTGGGTTGTTGGCTCTGCCACGATGTTGGCTCTGACTGTGGGCTGGCTTTGCCATGTGCTGGCTCTGCCGATGTATGGCTCTGCCGTGCGTTGGCTCTGTCGATGTTAGCTCTTCTGAGTGTTGGCTCTGCCGATGTATGGCTCTGCCGTTGTGTTGCTCTACCGTGTGTTAGCTTAGTCGAGTTTGTTCGTGCTAGTGTTGCGTGTGCTTGGGCTTATTTCTAGTGCTATTACTACCTTAAATCTACTACTTACATATTAAAACTAAATTACATCTACTATATACATAAGAATTGTGACTGCGTCATAAAATATACAAAATATTAATACAATTAAAATTGTTACTTTAGGTTAAAAATATTTTATGCACAAAAATTATATAAATTTTAATATCTTTTAAAATTTTAATATTGTAGCGTTAGGAAGGCCAATAAAATAATGAAGAGATTGAATAGAAAACGTTCCGTTCTGCTGTGCAGGAATGGAATCCTGAAGCCGATCATGCTGATATTTTTGACAAGGCTGTGGTAGGAGAATGTTTACACTAGAAAGACGCTTAGTTCTCAACGGCGGTGTAAGCAGTCAGCGCTTGGCTCGACTTCTGACTCTAGCTCGCTCTAGCTCTAGCTCGCTCTTCCTCTTCCGGTACCGGTGCATCGAATTTGTGAAAGATAAGTTAGTTATAAGCAACCACTTGTGAGACTCTTCGACCCCCGCTATTTGGTTTCGGTTTTATTTACAGTATTCTGCCAACTTTTCTTTTGCTTATTATTTCTATTTAATAATTCAATAAATTATTGCTTCATGTTGTGCCGCTGATTGTACGAAACTACTTCTCTGAGCTTGAACACATCGGCCCGCGTATAGATGATCGCTCTAGTGATCATGGCGCATTGGGCTAAACGTGTTCGAGTTGCCTGCATATCAAGTGAGGGTTTTTATGAGGCAAACTCACCTGGAGTTTTAATCTTTATAGGCCGGTTACAAGGAATTAGCAAGTCGTCTCCAGAGGACTAAAGCGCTCTTAAAAATGCTAAGACATAGTAATATGAAAAAATATCGCTCAAAATGCAGTGGCAGAGCTACTAGCACTGCATAGTATGCGGTTGCGGTGTTTTACTAACGCAATGTCTATGAGTAGGGCACAGGCAATGCACAAAAATATGTGGTGCAGAAAGACACACTAAAAATCTACTGTGTCTCTAATATACGCGGAAGTCTTGCACATTCTTTTTTTGTTCTTTGTGTAGTTCAGTTATACGCATGTAGATGAATGTACGTTATATATAAGGTGACATAAAGTTCCTTAATTTGCTACTTCTTAAATTAAAAATTTGACTTAATTCATTAATATTAGTAAATATTATTTTGTTATGCTAATTATAATATGTATTTCAAATTACTAATTAAATTAAAACACCAACAAAACCAAAGGTTATTCAAGCAATAGGTACTGCTCATATTTGGCACTGCATAAAAGAACTACACAAAAGAAACTACAAAATACATTGTGTGTGAGTGGTGTACTTGTTTTTTCGGTGGACTAATTCAGGTCTCTGGTCTTGATTAATATTGAAAGCGGCCCCATGCTCTGGACTGTCTACGTTGATCGATACACGTCTCAAGCTGCTGCCGTAAATGAGGTGTCGCTGCCTTCGGATTACCATAGTGATGACTACCCTGTGAGAACTTCGGCGGTCAGCATTTCAGCACCTTCATTCACCAGCCCCAGACCATAAGAACCAATGATTTCTGGAGTGTTCCAAAGGAGACCGTGCCTCGGGCTGGTGTTGACCCAAAATAGCTTGATTTTGTCTCCTGATTTAATCCAGGCGTGAAATCGGATTTAAGACAAATTTAAGCAACATATTGAATGTTTCTGTTACCGAATTCATCGTCTCATATATCTTCGTTTAAATTGCACTTTCTAAAGCCATCTTTGCCAAAGTTCTTGATTCTTCTGTAAGACCTGAACATGCCATTGTTTATGAATTTCCTAACAAAAGTAATCCTCGGGTTCGTGGGTCTCAGACTCCCTAAACAGACTCCAAAAAACTAATCAATTCGTTTTTCCTACACTATCAGAATGTTCGTAGTTTACTAGGGAAACTCAGAAAACTGCACGTTACTGATGCCAATGTAATTGCCTTTACTGAAACTTTACATAACTTTTCTTGATATAGTCTGTTGCGTTTTGGCGGCGGCGTTTTTATCGCTGTAAAGTTTCATCTAGTTTCTGAATTGGTTCTGTTTGTTGCAGCTCGTATTCAAGACAAAATGATCATGAATTTTTTATGTCTCCCACCTCACCCCGGTCCAATGCTAATATATATCTTCAGCATTTATCTTTAATCCAGAGCATTTATTTAACCCTACGTATTTATGATTACCTTACTGTTATGGGTGACTTCAATACTCCTTTCATATCTTGTAAGGCCTTGCCTAATTTACCCACTGTTTTCTTTGTTATTTCTTGCACCTTGTCTTAATTCACGGTCTTATTGACCTTTAATTGGGACAATTAAATCACGTAAGAAACTGTCGAGATAATGTCTTAGACCTTATTTTGGCCTCAGAGTTTGCCTGTGTCAACATCGCTAGAATTGATCCCATCTACAGTCCCGAAGACTCTTCATGATCTCAAGATCACTTTAGAAGCTGTGACTCAATTACTGTCTTGTACGGAAGTTGAGCCGTTAACTTTTCGCTCAATCTCAGAATCTCGAAACACTCAAGCCTTCCATCTCTTCTGATCCAGACCTTGTTTCTAGCAGATATACCTTTAGCTTTCAATATTTTCCGAAAACTGGAAGGAATCCTCAATCATTCCTCTTCATGAAAAGGGTATTAAATCCAATATCCATTATCCAAAACTAAGTGCGATTCACAAGTTATTCGAACTTTTGATTACTGCGTAGCTTTAAAACCAATGAGGATCAATAATGTCCCCCTCATAGCACGGCTTTATGAAAAAGAGAACAACGTCTACAAGTCTTCTTGTGTGCTGTGCTGTCCTTAAAAACGCGTTTAAGATTAATATTTTAATATTATATAAGTTAACTAAGTCAACCGGGCGACGGCAATGACCGATCGTCCGAAAGCTCGCTCCGGCCAAATTGCTGACCCAGCGTCTGGCCGGAAGCTCGTGCATAGCCGGCAAGCACTGCCCATTGGAGTGGCCGCTATGAGTTTCACTTTTGTTAGTTCTTAAGTTCAGTTCTGATTTTATACTTGATAAATAAAGAGCCATCGCTCCTAAAACAAACTCCGACAATCCGTCGTTAAACCCTTATCATTGCAAATCTGTCTGAGTCCCTAGTCCAGCAGATAAAGAGGAACAGTTATTCCTCCAACATAATCTTCCTAATTGGACATTCTACGGCCAGCCGGCTAGAAGAAATCAAAGGACCTGTTCTCCGCCCCCCTTTATATCTCCAACCTCGAGGGACCACCCGTGAAGGAATATAATTTGCCGACAGCGATTCACCGTCTTGTCTGACGCATCAGCATTTAATTAATTGGCGCCCAACACCTAAAAGTACCCACTGTAACAAATTGGGGAAACATGTAAGTGAGCACCTCCAACTATATGCTTTCCTATATCTGCATTAGTTTAGCTTCAAACTAAATGAAATAAAACGCTGCCAAAATAAATTCCGCAGCTCCACTTTAATATTTTTGTGTTAACTTTATATTAAATAAAGATTAATTAACACATTATTTGATTGACAATTTAATGGTGAATTATATGTGCGATAATAGTATTTGTTCTATGCTGTCTGTGTACTGTTTGCATTTTATTGCCAAAAATAAGTACAGATGCTAGATATCTCTAGCACTAGGCCACCGCTAACGAACAAATTAGTCGTGAATTTATTTAAAATTATTTTTCACTTAATATCGGCGTTTAATTCTGCCGTTTGGATATTCATAAATTGTGAAATTATTTATATTATTCGTTGTGTCTTTTTGCTTAGACCCTAAATTCTTAGTATTTGCCTCGCAATACATTTTTTTTATTGCCCCTACTCCACTGCTGGGAACCCGATACTGCTGCATATGCATTTGTGTGGAAAATTGTTGTTATTCACTTCTTTGTTTCTCATAGCGGAGGCTCGGTCCCCGCATACCCCTGACCCTATCGCTGCTTGACAGGGCACCGGCTCGATTCGACGAGCTCATTTACTTTGTTGCTAGAGCGGCGTCTCAGACCCCGCACACCCCTTGCCATGCCAACTGCCTTCATGGGCAGAATAGCTTGAACAAGCATTCCTTTACCAGTGCGATTTAACTTGGCCACATATGAGCTCTCCATTCCAGCAGTACAGGGAGAATAAACCATACGCTAGTGACTCAGAGTCTGATAGTGAAGGGCCCCCGCGTGCTAACCCAGTAGGAATTATGGACCCAGAGCAGCTTAAAATTATAATTCAGGCCGCGGTTAACCATGCCTTGGCAGAAAGGGTCAACAAAGAGCAGGAATTGCGCCAAGCCATAGAGCAGTTGGCCGCCCAGGTAGCAGCGGTGCAAGTCGCACCCACACAAGCAGAGGCTCCAAAAATCAAGGTTTATGAGCCCATTGATATCAAAGGCGATGTTCAATGCAACGAGCCTTTAAATGCCGTTAAATAGCTCACGCCATTATCAGGCGGTAGTCATAATTAGGAGTAAGATTAGGGGCCCTGCCGATGCAGTGCTATCCTCGTTCGGCACAATATTGAATTTTGATGCGATTATAGACCGCCTCGATTTCACATATAGTGACAAGCGACAGATTCACGTCATCGAGCAGGAGATGGGTACCCTCAGACAGGGAAGCCTCACGCTTCTGCAATACTATGACGAGGTCGAGAAAAAACTCACCTTGCTTACTAATAAGGCAACTATGTCGTACGAATATCGGCGGCAAGAATTTTATGCGAAAAATTCCGGGATGATGCGCTCAGCATTTTTATTTCGGGCCTCAAGCGCAGCCTCTCCGATGTCCTCTTCTCGGCAAAGCCGAAGGACATGCCAACTGCGTTGGCTTTGGCTCAAGAAGTGGAATCAAACCACGAGAGGTACACCTTCGCAGCATCGTTCGCGAAGAGCCTGGAGGATAGGGACAGGAAGCAAGTTCCAAAGGCGCAAGATCGCCAACAAACGTCCTATCAAGGGCACTCCCAAGTGAGTGCGGGCAAAAACCCGCACTTCACTAAACAACACAAGGCTCAGGTGCACTCCGCTCCGAGCAGCGACAGGCGTCGTGAAAACACGCCAGAGCCAATGGATGTTGACCCTTCAATGTCTAGGATGCTCAAGCCATCTCAAGCGCCGGCCTACCAAAATAGAAAGCCGGCCGGATCCGATCGATCCGGCCCGCACAAAAGGCAGAGGGTAAACCACATTACTCAGGGCCCAAACGAAACCGAAGATTACACCGCCGCAGCTTCAAGCGCGGCACAAGAAATCAAGGACGATGCTGTCCACGAATATGATTCGGACGCAATAAATTTTTTAGGGGAAAATCCCTGCTACCCGTCATCAGACGAAGAGAAGCGGGGGTGGATATTAGACTTTTAATAGATACGGGCGCGGCAAAAAATTTCATCCGTCCATACGAGGGGTTGAAAGGTGTCCGCCCAGTAGAATCGCCATTCACGATACATTCGATCCATGGCGTCACCACTATCACTAAAAAGTGTTATGTTTCCCTATTTAACTTGAAGGCCACCTTCTTCATATTACCAGATTTGTCCTCCTTTGATGCCATAATTGGTCTTGACCTGTTAAAACAGGCAGGAGCATCGCTTTGTCTAGCTTCCGGCCACCTCAAATGGGGCTCCGAAGTAGAAAAGTTAGAGTTCCAATCGTGCCCCGACGTCAATTTTACCAACATTGATTGCTCAGACGCACCGCCTCTAGTTAAAGAGGCCTTTATCAAAATGCTTGGCGAACGAAAGAAAGCCTTTGCAAACCCCAACGAGGCCCTGCCTTACAACACGTCGGTGGTAGCTACCATCAGGACGGTAAGCGAGGAGCCCATTTATGCCAAGCTTTACCCATACCCAATGGGGGCTGCAGATTTTGTCAACAGCGAAATCAAAGAGCTGTTAAAAAATGGCATAATACAAAGGTCGAAGTCCCCCTACAATAACCCAATATGGGTAGTAGACAAAAAGGGCACTGACGAAGCGGGCAACCGCAAAATGCGACTCGTGTTGGACTTTCGCAAATTGAACGAGAGGACGATACCCGATCGCTATCCCATGCCAAATATCTCTATGATATTAGGGAATTTAGGCAAAGCCAAATACTTCACGACACTTGATCTGAAGTCAGGCTACCACCAGATCACTCTGGCAGAGCGTGACCGCGAAAAGACTTCCTTTTCCGTAAACGGAGGAAAATACGAGTTTCGCCGGCTTCCGTTTGGGTTGAAGAATGCTGCAAGCATCTTCCAAAGAACCATCGACGACATACTGCGAGAGCAGATTGGCAAATTTTGCTATGTCTATGTTGATGATGTCATCGTTTTTTCAGAAGACGAAAACGCCCACATACGGCATGTGGATTGGGTTCTTAAGAGCCTGTACGACGCCAACATGAGGGTGTCAGCACAAAAATCGCGTTTCTTTAAAAAGAGCGTTAGTTTCTTGGGCTTTATTGTCACTAATAAAGGTGCCACAACAGACCCAGAAAAAACCAAGGCCATACAGGAATTCCCTGAACCGAAAAATGTATTCGAGGTGAGATCGTTCCTTGGCCTGGCCAGTTATTACCGATGCTTCATCAAAGATTTCGCATCAATAGCTAGGCCCATATCTGAAATACTTAAAGGGGAGCATGGAAGTGTCAGTAGGCACAGATCCAAGAATATCCAGGTGCAATTTAGCGAGCAGCAACGGCTTGCTTTCCATAAGTTGCGTAACGTTCTGGCTTCAGAGGATGTCATCCTTAGCTATCCCGACTACAAGAAGGCGTTCGATCTAACGACGGATGCCTCGGCACATGGCATTGGCGCAGTACTGTCCCAGGAGGGAAGACCCATTACTATGATATCTAGGACCCTGAAGGACCGAGAGGTTAACTACGCTACTAACGAGCGTGAGCTGTTAGCCATAGTTTGGGCACTGGCCAAATTACGACATTACTTATATGCAGTAAAAGATATAAATATCTATACTGACCATCAACCGCTGACGTTCGCAGTATCGGAATCCAATCCGAATGCGAAAATCAAACGATGAAAAGCCCGCGACAACGAACCATCGTTAAACTCGCACACCATTTTGACCATGCTGGAAAACCATTTCGGCATTAGCGTTTCAAACGCACCGCCCCTCCACAGTGCCTCAAACGGACAAGTGGAGCGCTTCCACAGCACTCTGGTGGAGCTCGCCAGATGCCTTAAAATTGATAAGGGCATCAGTGACACCGTCGAGCTAATCTTACTGGCCACAGCCAGGTACAATAAATCTATCCATTCGGTCATCGACAAGAGGCCAGCCGACGTGATACAAACACAATCGGAAGAACCACTGTATGAGGTTCAGGATAAGATTAGGATCGCCCAAGATAAGCTCAGGAGCAGGGAAAATGCTTCCCGACAAAACAGGGTGTTCGAAGTTGGCGAAAAAGTCCTAGTAAAATCCAACAGGCGGCTAGGCAACAAACTCTCTCCATTGTGCGAAGAGAAAGTTGTAGAAGCGGACGTGGGGACCACAGTCCTCATTAAGGGGAGGGTGGTCCACAAGGACAACCTTAGGTAGACGAGGCATGATCATGTCGACTTGATTCGTCTGATAATTTATTACCATATTTTTTCATATTTTTTATTCCTAGCCACTTGGCATAAGTTTTTTATTTTTTTGAAAAAATTAGACTTACCGAATTCCATCTCATTAATGCAAACAATAGACAGGTCAATATTAACAGTAAAGTACAGGAACAGATAAATAACATTACTAGCACAGTCAATCAAATTCTGAGGTCGGCTAAAGAACCCCAAATTGATTCGGGACACCTATACGAGATGTTACTATCTCGGAATAGGATGATTACAATGGAGCTGCAGAATTTATTGCTTGCAATAGCGCTCGCCAAAATCAATATAGTTAGCCCTAGCATACTAGATCATGCAGACCTGGAAAGTATGTGGATAGAGGAGCCCACAGATACCCCCATCAAAGATATATTGTCCGTTGCGTCCGTTAAAGTTTTACAATCCACTAACATTATTCATTTCATTATTAAGTTTCCTAAAATTAAGTCAGCTTGCGTTAAAATTAAAATTTTTCCCGTGTCACATCACGACACAATGCTCAGACTGGAGGACAAGGTCATAGCGGACTGCGATGGAGAGATACACACGGTAAAAAACTGCTCCGTGTCATCAGGAGTCACATTTTGCCAACTGGCGCTGAGAAGATCTTGCGCCCAGGAACTCCACGCGGGAGGGCTTGCGCACTGCGACATCCAGCATAACGACCTGCATCCCATCACCCATGTAAACGATCGCCCGGCTCGTGTGAGTGTGGACAATGGCACTTACGTCCACTTGCAAGGAACACACCTTATCACCTTCATCGAGAGTGCCACGGTTAATGAAACCCGATATATCAATCATGATATGGCCCAGAAGAGGGCACCAGGATTAGCCAGCTCACCTTCCCTGAACATTTCTCTGGAGCACAATATTCTTAGCCTCCCATACCTTCACCGCTTGAGTGATCGTAACCTGGAGCATATCAAGAGATTTGGGGAGGAAGTCAACAATTACCGCTCGCACCAGATAGTGCTAGTCGCGGGAGCAGTTTGCTGCGCGTTGATTTGTATCGGCCTCACTTATCGGCGAGTCACCCAGGCCAGGAGATCGACGGCCCAACTAAAGGAGGTAATTGCCCAAATAGGGTCGGCCGAGGGCGGCCTTAATCTTGAAGGGGGAGTAGTTACTTAAGTCAACCGGGCGACGGCAATGACCGATCGTCCGAAAGCTCGCTCCGGCCAAATTGCTGACCCAGCGTCTGGCCGGAAGCTCGTGCATAGCCGGCAAGCACTGCCCATTGAAGTGGCCGCTATGAGTTTCACTTTTGTTAGTTCTTAAGTTCAGTTCTGATTTTATACTTGATAAATAAAGAGCCATCGCTCCTAAAACAAACTCCGACAATCCGTCGTTAAACCCTTATCATTGCAAATCTGTCTGAGTCCCTAGGCCAGCAGATAAAGAGGAACAGTTATTCCTCCAACATAATCTTCCTAATTGGACATTCTACGGCCAGCCGGCTAGAAGAAATCAAAGGACCTGTTGTCCGCCCCCCCCCTTTATATCTCCAACCTCGAAGGACCATTATAATTTTAGTCAGAAGTTTTTAACGCATTGAAGGAGTCATCTCCGACTATATAAAGTATATATATTCTGGATCAGAATCAACAACCAATCGACTCGATCTAGCCATGTCCGTCTGTCTGTCCGTATGTCCGTCTGTCCGTTTATACGCAAACTAATCTCTCAGTTTGGAAGCAATCTGAATGAAACCTTGCAATTAGTCGGGCCGGATCGGACGACTATATCATATAGCTGGCATTGGAATTTTTAGAAAAAAATTTTAACTTGAGTTCTCAAGAGATTTTCATCAAATTTGTGTTATGGCCATTTTTTATTATTCAAGAAATTCAGATTTAATTTTATAAAAATCAGACCATGATATAGTGGTTATAGTTGTTAGGTATAGCTGCCATAAAAACTATCAATAAATATAGAGGAAAATGTAGATGCGTTAGTTTTCCTAGTTTTTTTTTTTTTTTTGAGGGCCTAATTTTATTTTTATTTTCACACCGCGATCGATTTCAGTTTGTAGTTACGCCCCGTGTGCATTGCTTACTTTTTGATTGGTTAGTTGTTGTAAGTACACCTCCACCCTTCAACCGCCCATAATTATCGTAAATTTGCACTTTTTGGCTGGCCTTAACAAGATATTAGCAGTGGGAAGCCTAGTTTTGTTCTTCAAAGGCATTCTTGACAATGCTTAAGATCGTCGCGAATGTCAGAAGGCACGTATTTTTACTACACTGGTCGAGCAACTCGACGTGCAAAAGATCTCTGGCACAAATATCATTTCGGGGGGTTTGGGTTACAACTGCACATTTGACCGGGTTAATGTTTCAATGACAGGCCCAATGTTTCGGGAACAACCCCAAAATGTTCAAATCTTCAGGAAGAATTATAGGTTCTCACCGTCATACACGCGGTCAGCACTACTATGAACAGCAGTAACGGTAGCAAAAGTTGAAAATATGAGACTATGGAAAGTGAAGAGGCTATATAGAGTTGGTCACGCCATATTCCCTTGCGGACCCTATCATTAACTATATTGAGGTATTTGATCTAATCTAGTTAGCTGTTCACTCTATTATACTCTTGCAGGGTTTTATAATTTTAGTAAGAAGTTTGCAACGCAGTGAAAGAGACATTTCAGATTCTATAAAGTACATGTATTCTTGATCAGCATTAACAGCCGAGTCGATCTATATGCAAACTAGTCCCTCTCTGTCAATTCCGGATTACTCTACTTGATCTGGATCACGTCACATGAAGTTCTCTAGGCTAAGTCCGTGTTTCTTTTTCAATCATTTCGACTGTTTCGCCAATATGAGGAACTCGTGAAATGTTTTAAGTACCGGTCTTCGCGTATATAGCTTTATCCTGCTTCTGCAATTCGATATAATTGTTCCTCCTCTTTATAATCTCTGTATAATCTGTGACACTCATCATCTCCCTAAGGGGACCGAACTCTACTTAAAAACCAATCATATGTGTACAATTATGGGTGCCGCAGAGGGTGTCCTTCCGGCGGGAAATGTTTTAAATACCGATCTTCGCGTATATAGCTTTATTCCGCTTCTGCAATTCATATATATCCAGTTTAATTGATTCTTCTCTGTATAATCTGCGGTGCTCATCTCCCTAAGGGGTCGGAACTCTACTTATAAACCAAATGATTGGTGCCGTAGAGGGTGTCCTTCCGGCGTATTCTGCTCCTGCTTGGCTCGGTGGTCGTCCGGAGGATCTATCGGGCGATGGTGGGTGAGGTCGCGCCGTGTCGGATCACCTAAAGTGAGAATAACCTAGAAGCCCTGAGGACTTCTAATTAATACAAGGGTGAGAAGCCGTTGAGGTCTAGCCAAGTGAGAAGAGTTTGAAAGACCTTTAAAGGTCAACAAATTGATGAGAAGGGTTTAAGAGTGATAGGGCTACCGTGGCTAGTTGCTACGCTGGATTTACCCGGTGACTGCGCTTTGGATGCTTACCGCTGGTACTTGGATCCTGATCCTTATGCTTATGCCCCGTCAAGGGCGCGCGAGTTCATGGCTTAAATTCAAATCGAGGTGACTTTATTTATTTCGAGTATAGAACGAATATATAGCATAGCTGCCACCCGGCCGTGCAATGGCAATAATGCATTTCCGCATGCTCGGTCCGGGGTAATGCAGTGTCTAGCTAAGGCTTCGATTGAATTTCTCCTGCCTAAACGTTGGAGGAAATTAATCATTAGCTATGGCTGGGGGTGCCTGGCGGCAGGCATAAGACAATAGTGGGTGGTTCCCCGTCAAACACTTAAAAATGAATAGCATAAGTTGATCAACCGGGGGTGGGATGTCAGCCCAAACGTCGGTGGAAGTGTGGCGTGACTGCTATCACCGGCGGGCACGGTGGGGAGTCTGCGTGTCTCCAGCGGTCACACCTCTAATTTGACGGGAGCAGGTCACGTCAGTTATAACACTATTGGCACAAAAAAAAAAAAAACAACGCAAAGGAAGCGAAGCCGCAATGGTGCCATAGTCTGTACAGACGCGGACCTGTAGAGCGTGCAGCTTTCAAAAGAAGAGGAAAAACGCCTTCTTCGCTCACCTGAACCAGCTACCAGCTTCCCGCGTAGGGACGGGGTGAAGCGTTTAATCGAAGAGAGCAGACTGCACGTCGCCAAACTTTCCAGCATGACCTCAACGGGCGGTTTCACCAACAAGGTGGTAGCTAGGGTAGCGTAGACCTTCGCTTCAAAAGGTGCCACCCCGGGGATAAGGATGCTCACATCCTGAGGATAGGCAATGTAGAGAAGGACCTAGATCTGAAACCCATCTTTGACGCCGCATAGGAACTGGCATTGGACGAGTCCGAAGAGAAGAAAGACGATGACCTGAAGTTAGTTGTCAACCCGTCTAGTGGAGTTGAGGTCGGTACCCATGTCCATCAAGGCGCTGCAGCTCAATCTCTATAGTGGTGATGCTAGAAAGCAATAAGAAGCGCCTCCTGGTAGCTTCCTGATACAACTCCACCAGAAGAACCCAGGAGCCTAGTAGAAACCAGACCGAAGGTTTGAAGGTTACGTTGAAGCCTGTAATAATAAAAGAGGTAGGTTCCAAAAGATTAGTTGTGGTTGATCTTCGCCTCATAAAACCATGCTGACATAGAGAAATAACGGATCTACATAAGTGTATCAATTGGGGAGTAATTACATTCTCGAAGAGTTTAGGGATTGCCGATAACTTAGAGATACCCCTATAGTTTGTGGCATTCGATTTGCTACCTTTTTTGTGGAGAGGAATAACAAAAGATTTCTTCCAAATAAGTGAAAATTCCGAAGATTCTAAAGAGCTTCGGTACTATACCTTAGCACGCAGCCTGGTACTCCTTCGGGACCCGGTGAATATATTGGCTTAACACGTTGAAGATCTAAAATAAAAGAGCTTTCGTTCCAGATGGGACTGAAGATTAAGTTTGAAGATCTAAAATAAAAGAGCTTTCGTTCCAGATGGGACTGAAGATTAAGTTTGAAGATCTAAAATAAAAGAGCTTTCGTTCCAGATGGGACTGAAGATTAAGTTTGAACTGGGCATAGCAGAAGAATATCTCTGACTTGAAGTGGTAGAGGGAGAACACTTTGTTTTTAAAAACTCCGCAAAAAGATCGGCGATGACGATGGTCAGTGTTTGCGGTGGTATTTTTAAATGTAAGCGAGGAAGGATATAAATTGGATTTACGCTTTGTGTTAACAAAGTTATAAAACTATTTTGGGTTCTGCACAAACTGAACCCTATAAAGAGTTAAATATTTTTTGTAACACTGAGCATTAAGCACTAACTAGAGAGAACAGTGTGGGAACCGGTGAGTTTATATTTATTATACAGTTTAGACTTTAAATTTTTTAGGCGTGTTAGCTCTTTGTTGAACCGAGGCGGTTTATTAGATTTCTACGGTTACCGGAACACTTAAAGAAAAGAAGGAGTTCATGGCACTGTGAAATATGTCCGAGGCGTTTGCCATATAAGAGCACATGTACAGATCGGACCAATAAAATTCAGATATTAAAGTGCTTAGCTTTTAGTAGCCAGCTTTTCGAAAACAGCGGACCCCAGAGCCAATAGTTGGTCCCTATTTGAAAGCCTATTGGAAACGGCCCGAATTGCCGAAAGGTATTTCCAATAAGTTGGCTCTTCAGACGATGGTGGGATATAAGAACAAGAGATATAAATGAAACTACCTGGAAATTATAGATTCCGCGATAAGGCAGGAGTCAACGGCAATTAAAACTCCACCTCCACGCTGGATAAGTCGGTCTAATCTATAAATTGTGTACTTACCCGGAAGAATTTCGGAAAAGAGTATCTCCAGCTTCAACCAAGTCTCAGTAAACACAATTACCTGGGATGCGAAATAAAAGTTATCAGAATACAGCTTCGTGAGCTTGCTGCGTAAGCCCCTAGTATTCTGATAGAAAAGCAGGAAGGAAGAGGTTAGTTTTTTTGGACTGAGGGTACAACAGTGGATACTGTTACTTGTGTTGGCTGGGGTAATAACCTCAGAGAATTTTTAAAAATCGCCAAGCAGCCAAAAGATGATATAATCAACAAGGAAAACAAAATCCTACTAAGGGATTATAAGAGGGAGAAAGGCAGGGCGCAAAGAAGCTCTTGGAGAATCTTCCGATCCAACATAGAGACGGCACCAGAAACGGCTAGACTTCGGAAGTAGCTCACCATACAGAATCAGTTTAAACGCGGCGACGGTTAGTGGACTGAGGGCAGCGAAGAGGCCCTAACAGCACCAATGCTTGCACACTTCCCAGGTTGCGCAGAGATTAACAATGCCAACGAGCACTAGGTACTTGCAACTAGAGAAGAGCAGCTGCCAAAAGATCTAATATCCTCATTATTAAAAGAACCCTGCTCAATGGCATATCCTGGGCAATTAGCAATGTAATCACAGACGCCATAATGGACCGCCTGGGAGCGACGAATACCCACCCAGCCATCAACTTCTGGATAAGAAATCTCCTAGGTTGTAGGCGGGTACAATCAGTTTGGGGTACCGCTTCCATGGTGAAAGGAGCGCACAGAGGCACGCCGCTAGGTGGAGTCGTATTGCCTCTCCTAAGGAATCCAGTGGTAGACGACCTAATCAAAGATTCGGGAGGAAGGTCCCAAAGATAACAGCCTACGCTGACGACAAGCATAATTATTACGGGAGTCTGTCCATCACCCCTTAGCTCGATTATGGAATCAACACTCAGGGAGATATGAGTGGGCAGACAAGTTGGGACTCAATATCAACGCTGACAAGACGGAACTCATTCTCTTTACCAAGAGATACAAGGTACCGCTATGGATCCCCCCAAAAATCAATGCATGCAGGCTGACTCCGAAAACACAAGTCAAATACCTCGGCACTGTACTAGACAACAAGCTGGCATGGAAATCCAGTGTACTTAAGAGAGTGAAAAGGCCACCATAACGCTATACGCATCCAAGAAGATGCTTAGCAGCACATGGGATCGCTCGGCCGCTTTAATGCACTGGGTCTAAATATATGTGGTGCGTCCGACCCTGCTGTACGGAGTCTTAGGGTGGTGGTAAGCCATGGAAAAGAAAATGTACAAAATGCCTATGGAAAGAATGCAGCGGCAGGCACTGCTCTACATATCAGGGTCTCTGAGATCAACCCCCGCAAAAGAACGAGAAACCGTCGGAATTGATCCCCTCGATATCCACGCGCGACTGACTGTAAGAAAGACTGCACAACGCCAAGTAGCATCAGGAAATATGTCGCTACAAGGATTCGGACACAGCTCAATTGGTAAAAACATGAGCAGCATTCTGACTACAAGATATCTTGAACTGGCCCGGATGTCAAAACAACATTCATTGGACCCGACAACTGAAAAACGGTTCAGGACCATGCTCAACACCTCAATATATACACTGACGGCTCCAAGATAAAAGGAAGAGAATGACCGGACATATACTGCCCAGACCCTGAGATAAGGCTGTCATATAAGCAACCGAGCCAATGCAGCATATTCCAGGCGGAAGTCTTCGCCATTAAGAAGGCAGCAGAGCTTGCGCAGAGAATAGTCTGTTCACGTGAGGCGGTAATGTGTTTCGTAGACAGCTAAGTGGCGATTAGTTCCATGCAATCGTCAGCGGTCAGTTCTAAAGAATGTTCTGGCAAGCTGGGAGGCATTAGGTCTCCTAAGGACAACAACGGCAGTGCGGATCTATTATCAGCCACCAGGGCATCGATTGCAACGAGACCACAATCGTACTTGCAAAGGAAGGCGTCGGGCTAGCAAGAGACAGAACGGAAAACGTCCCCGTCTCCTTAAGAATGCACTAAAGTGAGCTGGAGAGACGGGCCGATCCACTGGCAAGACGCAGATGGATGGATTCAACAACATGCTAAATTTCAAAGATCATGAAATATGTCCGAGGCGTTTGCCATATAAGAGCACATGTACAGATCGGACCAATAAAATTCAGATATTAAAGTGCTTAGCTTTTAGTAGCCAGCTTTTCGAAAACAGCGGACCCCAGAGCCAATAGTTGGTCCCTATTTGAAAGCCTATTGGAAACGGCCCGAATTGCCGAAAGGTATTTCCAATAAGTTGGCTCTTCAGACGATGGTGGGATATAAGAACAAGAGATATAAATGAAACTACCTGGAAATTATAGATTCCGCGATAAGGCAGGAGTCAACGGCAATTATAACTCCACCTCCACGCTGGATAAGGCGGTCTAATCTATAAATTGTGTACTTACCCGGAAGAATTTCGGAAAAGAGTATCTCCAGCTTCAACCAAGTCTCAGTAAACACAATTACCTGGGATGCGAAATAAAAGTTATCAGAATACAGCTTCGTGAGCTTGCTGCGTAAGCCCCTAGTATTCTGATAGAAAAGCAGGAAGGAAGAGGTTAGTTTTTTTGGACTGAGGGTACAACAGTGGATACTGTTACTTGTGTTGGCTGGGGTAATAACCTCAGAGAATTTTTAAAAATCGCCAAGCAGCCAAAAGATGATATAATCAACAAGGAAAACAAAATCCTACTAAGGGATTATAAGAGGGAGAAAGGCAGGGCGCAAAGAAGCTCTTGGAGAATCTTCCGATCCAACATAGAGACGGCACCAGAAACGGCTAGACTTCGGAAGTAGCTCACCATACAGAATCAGTTTAAACGCGGCGACGGTTAGTGGACTGAGGGCAGCGAAGAGGCCCTAACAGCACCAATGCTTGCACACTTCCCAGGTTGCGCAGAGATTAACAATGCCAACGAGCACTAGGTACTTGCAACTAGAGAAGAGCAGCTGCCAAAAGATCTAATATCCTCATTATTAAAAGAACCCTGCTCAATGGCATATCCTGGGCAATTAGCAATGTAATCACAGACGCCATAATGGACCGCCTGGGAGCGACGAATACCCACCCAGCCATCAACTTCTGGATAAGAAATCTCCTAGGTTGTAGGCGGGTACAATCAGTTTGGGGTACCGCTTCCATGGTGAAAGGAGCGCACAGAGGCACGCCGCTAGGTGGAGTCGTATTGCCTCTCCTAAGGAATCCAGTGGTAGACGACCTAATCAAAGATTCGGGAGGAAGGTCCCAAAGATAACAGCCTACGCTGACGACAAGCATAATTATTACGGGAGTCTGTCCATCACCCCTTAGCTCGATTATGGAATCAACACTCAGGGAGATATGAGTGGGCAGACAAGTTGGGACTCAATATCAACGCTGACAAGACGGAACTCATTCTCTTTACCAAGAGATACAAGGTACCGCTATGGATCCCCCCAAAAATCAATGCATGCAGGCTGACTCCGAAAACACAAGTCAAATACCTCGGCACTGTACTAGACAACAAGCTGGCATGGAAATCCAGTGTACTTAAGAGAGTGAAAAGGCCACCATAACGCTATACGCATCCAAGAAGATGCTTAGCAGCACATGGGATCGCTCGGCCGCTTTAATGCACTGGGTCTAAATATATGTGGTGCGTCCGACCCTGCTGTACGGAGTCTTAGGGTGGTGGTAAGCCATGGAAAAGAAAATGTACAAAATGCCTATGGAAAGAATGCAGCGGCAGGCACTGCTCTACATATCAGGGTCTCTGAGATCAACCCCCGCAAAAGAACGAGAAACCGTCGGAATTGATCCCCTCGATATCCACGCGCGACTGACTGTAAGAAAGACTGCACAACGCCAAGTAGCATCAGGAAATATGTCGCTACAAGGATTCGGACACAGCTCAATTGGTAAAAACATGAGCAGCATTCTGACTACAAGATATCTTGAACTGGCCCGGATGTCAAAACAACATTCATTGGACCCGACAACTGAAAAACGGTTCAGGACCATGCTCAACACCTCAATATATACACTGACGGCTCCAAGATAAAAGGAAGAGAATGACCGGACATATACTGCCCAGACCCTGAGATAAGGCTGTCATATAAGCAACCGAGCCAATGCAGCATATTCCAGGCGGAAGTCTTCGCCATTAAGAAGGCAGCAGAGCTTGCGCAGAGAATAGTCTGTTCACGTGAGGCGGTAATGTGTTTCGTAGACAGCTAAGTGGCGATTAGTTCCATGCAATCGTCAGCGGTCAGTTCTAAAGAATGTTCTGGCAAGCTGGGAGGCATTAGGTCTCCTAAGGACAACAACGGCAGTGCGGATCTATTATCAGCCACCAGGGCATCGATTGCAACGAGACCACAATCGTACTTGCAAAGGAAGGCGTCGGGCTAGCAAGAGACAGAACGGAAAACGTCCCCGTCTCCTTAAGAATGCACTAAAGTGAGCTGGAGAGACGGGCCGATCCACTGGCAAGACGCAGATGGATGGATTCAACAACATGCTAAATTTCAAAGATCATGTGCAAAGAGCGCAATGACAAACTGAGCCATTACGTGCTACGTCTACCACAGGGTGATTGCAGAATGCTAGTGGGAATTCTCACGGGATACTGCCTAGCTGCGGCACATGCTTTGCGATGAATCCGAGGCAACTGAACCCTTGGAACATCTCATTTGCAGGTGTTCGTCACTAATGCGAAGAAGGTACCTAGGTGCCCCAGTCCTGGCATTACTAGAAGATACTTCCAAGAGGAAACCAGGTCAACTACTTGCCTTCGCCAAAAACATCTTGATCTTCAAAGACTTCGAAACCGCGTAAAAATCTTCAGGTCCTTACAAAAACAACATCCGCACAACTTGGCCTTTGCGTGGCCCTGAAAGAAGGCCTTAAAGCGCACTTCCCAATCGCATGGATGTACGTTGTGCGTTCAACAACCTTGGCTCATTTTGTGTCAGACGCATCGTCGGTGAACTTTATACTCTGAGAACAAGTTGAATTGTTGTATTAAAAAGGCAGTTTCGGTGAATTTTTTATATATAGCCAAGAAATTCCCTAGAAATTTTGACTAGACTAGAAATTGCTTTAGAGAGCTATTTGAAACAAACAAACAATAAGATATAAACAGGGTCAGCTACTGTACTATATATATGTGGCAGTGTTTATTTAAAACATAATTATTCGATGAGGTGCGCTTTCACGAGAGAGCATGTTACTCAGACTGGGTGCCATGAATGCTGTGCACTTTTCTATACATCCCAGGGGATGTTTCGGATTTCGCGGGTGATAACGTTGTTTTATCGGCTTATCATCCGTGAGGTATATATATTATTTTGTAATGTTATTGACACCCTGTATTCCTTTGAATACTTGCCTTTGTTTGTTGGGGAAGTATTGTACCTTCTCTTCGGATGGTTCCTCTTCCACTTCCTCTGTCATAGCTTTAGTCACTGCCCGGTCCTCTTCGCCTTTCTCTTTGGTAGCTGCCATTTTCTCCAACTCGAAATTCCCGCACCTCAATGTGCTGCGAGCCCCGGCTTCAAAATCCATGCCAAGTGGGATTCCTTCTATCTATCATAAACGTTAAAAGCTTACTCCAAATTGGATTGCTGCCGCGAACATTGAGTCATTGTCTTTTGAGTTTTTCCGTTGGCGAGTGTTATTTTTGGCCGAGTTCAGTACCATTTACCCTCATTTCTTAAATCTTGATACCTGTTTTTTTTACTTTTTTTACCATACTGTTTACAATCCTGACTAGTATCAGAAAACCGTTGCAGTATTATTGTTCTCCTGCCTTTGGCTCCGTTCTCGCCGCCTTACCTGCCAGCTTCATATGATCAGACCACCTGCGTTTCCCGACCCCGCGCTCTATCATTCCGTTGTCCTTACGACATTTTCTGGCAGACCTAATAAGTATTCCAGTAGCTCTGTTGGTAGTTGTATCCACGTCTTGATCTTGGTCGGTGTGAGGTTCAACCAACCGTTGGCGACTTCTTCTTCTTTTGAACCAGCTGAACTTCCAGGATGCCATACCCGGCTGCCAACTGTTCCATTTTGTTTTTGACCGTCTTAGCTTTTCCATGATGTATCTAGTTCAACTTTTGTTGCTAGTTAATCCAACTCGAATTAATCAGTGGTGGTTGATGTAAGAGAGTTCCGTCCCGTTCAAAGAGTAGAAGTCGAGAGAATTAAACGGTTATGTACTATCTTAATCTTTATTGTGTGACCGAATGTTAGTGTTAATAACTTTACTTTATTAATTATTTTATTCTATTCTTCGTTGTTCAAAATACTGTTTTATACTTTTGTCTCTACTTGTCTGTTCTTTACTTTTACACGTCTTATCTTATTCAGCTCTTCATAAACAGTGATCTGCTGCTCGCAGGCAGCTTCTCTTCAGCCCCCATTTTTACAAAGGCGCTCCCTCGAGAGAGTAACATGCTCTCCCAAGAGAGCGGGCCTCTACTCATGGTAGTTACAATTGTTTACTTTTTTCGGTTACAGGCAATATTTGGAATATGTGGTGGTACGGCTCCACTGATCGCGGGTCCCTCATATCGTCCCCTAAGGTCCGAATCGTGTGGTTGGCTACGAATCGACGGGTTAGCGAAGATGGTGGTGGCCGGCGTTGGCGTGCGCGATTATTTAAATTAAAAATTCTTCCAGCTTTTCCCCTATTGCCTTTGTATTTGCATCTTATTCCATTTGTTAACTACTAATAGTTGTTATAAGATTTTAGGATATCACCGGCAGAGGAACGGATGCAGAGGTATCTCGAGGTCAAGAACAGCTGCGGGGAAGGCAGATCGATTATAGGGCGAGCGCTTTTTCCCGTTGAATATAAAGGAGTGAAAAAAGTACTTACTTTCTTCGTATGCCCGTTTTGAAACAGGCAATGTACCTTGTAATCCACTTTTGGAGGCGGTGCGCGTTGGCACCAGCTATCCATGGAGAGATTCAAGCATCTAATGCGAAGGTGAACGTGTCGAAATCTGGGACCCATCCAAATGGTGGATGGGAAATCTGCCTAGGAATCCGTGATCGAGGCGTAGGATGTGCTAGAGTAAAAAAAGGAGTTCCTAGATTGGACTGGGGAAGACAACGCACCGATTCCGGCCCGTAGACGGGGCGGAACCCATCAAGGACCGGCATTACCCGCGATCACCAGTAATTCAGGAGATTTTTTGGACCGAAATTGATAAGATTTTAGAGTCTAACGTAATCAAGATCAGCGAAGTAACCGTAAGACCGTACTTTGTGGACTTGAAGTTTGCATTCTGGCTGGTGGAGCTGGATCCCGAGAGCCGGTCGCTGGGAGGCCCTTGTTCACGATCCACTTCCAGTTTGGAACTGGCGTATGTAACGCGGCACAGAGGCTTTGCCGGGTCATGGAAAAGGTGATTCCCGCGGAATGAAGGTCGAAAGTCGACTTGCTCATTATCGCTCCGGACTACTGACCTGAAGTAACTCCGGCTAGGAACAGTATGTCTGAAAAAATGCAAATTTGATGACATGACCAAACAAAATTTAAATTTTGCTGCAAGGCATTAAAATACCTGTGCTTCATTATCGTTGGAAAATCACTTTGGATTGATCCGGAACGGATTGAGCCAAAATCGGTGAAGAGCCGAAATCGCTGACAGTGCGACGCCACATATGTCCTGAAAAAGTAACATTCATAATAAATGAGAAAGCCAATAGCACTATTCAGGCGTTGGCTTCTACCGAATCCCACTTCATATACAAAATTTTATCGAATTGTGTCTTAAGCCTGGTACACACATATGATAAATATTATTCAAGCGGCAAAACTCCATAAAAAAGGTATCGAAAAAAAGAAGAAATATTTTCTTAGCTTTCTCTCGGGCAGGTACTAACATAAGATAAATGTGCAGAAATAAAAAATTTAAAGCGTTGCCGGATTTATAAAGCCAACACGGAGGGAAAATTGAAGGGAGAAAAATTATTCGCATGGAATGATTTTCTAGCCAGCACGAAAAGTTCGGCTTTAATAATTGCCCAATAAAGGCCCATAATATGACATTTAATTCAAAAATGGCATTTCAAATATAAAAATTATATGTTGTCTTGGTGCTTTGGTTTTTGCCTATATTGTATATTCCAATATACAATCAGGTCGAATTTATTTGTATTGCACTTTATAAAGTTTGCTTACAAGAAACAGCTGACATCAGCTGTCAGTGTGACCATTTCTGTGCTTAATCTTAAATTTCTTTGGTTACACTGGTCACAGAGCGAAATATATAACAATTTCGTTACTTACATTCTTCAAGCGGATTTATCGTACGCATGCAAAAATTCGGTTATAAAAACAAAAATAGTCACGAATAAATTAAGATTACATTACTTTAGAACTTTTGTAATTTAGACATTTATAAAATTGATCTATCTAGGAGTATAGTATAGTAAACTAAAACAATAAGGATATTATTTTTGTAATGGAAATTGTCCGATCATTGCCATAAGATATGGTAGATCTATAATACATACATATGGTGATCGATAATACATACATATGTGTATTGTTCAATTTCAGATTATTTTCCCATGGGCCAATGTAATACTCTAACTAAGGAAAAATAACAACAACGAATTAAAAAAATAGGAAAATAAGGTGAACGAAATGTTGGAGGGCATATATACGGATATATTTAAATATTGCCGTCTACGGGAACATGTTTATATAAATTCAGTTTGAAGCTCGCAATCGATCTAGTCATGTCCGTCTGTCTGTTTCTACTCAAACTAGTCTCCCAGTATTGAAGCTATATGAAAAAAAACTTTGCAGTTAGTCTTCTATTTACTCCCACTCGTATATATGTCGGAACACGCCGGACGACTATATTATATAGCTGCAATGGGAACGATCATAAGATTTGTAGAAAAAATTACAACTTTTCTAGTTTTCAACAGATTTTCATCAAATTTGAGATATAGGCATTTTGTATTTTTCTAAAATATCAATTTGAAATTTGACTGGGTAGGCCTGTGTTTCAGAAAAAGGACCAAGACTGGGGCCACGGTAAGTGCCGTCTTCAACGTCTGTATCGCGCTCTTGGCTCCTTCGTTTAGAACCGGGTGTTCTTTTCCTTTTTCAGGGCGTAGGTAAGAGCTGCTGCGGTGGATTGCGACGATCCTCTCCAGATCCATCCGAAGGTTACCTCCACCGATAATGAATCCTAAGTATCTTAATGCCATGTAGAAAAATTTGGAAGTTTTAGCGCTTTCGTCAAATTTTTCTTTTTCAATCATTTCGCTAACATCCGGAGTTATTTTAGTAGGTCGTCCAGGTAATCAACACCTCAATTGCGCGGGAATTACCTTATCCATTAGCTGGCAGAGCAAACTGGTACAAAGGCCTTCCGGTGACAGTAAACGCCATGTATGGACGACTGTCGGGTTCCAGTTCCACGTGCCAGAAAGCAAACATCAAGTCAATCTTGAGATATAATGAATTTGCTTGATTCTGAACGGTGAGTTTGTTGAGCTTCCATGCGTTAAAGCTAAATCTGTTTTTGTCCGACCTTCGCGCCACTGTCGTGTGGTTACTGCGCGAACTCTCTCTGACCTCGATCGCATTAAGCTTTAATATCTGGTCGACTTCTGCCCAAACAATATGCTGCATCGCCGGCGACTGGGAATTATGTCTATCCTTGAATGGTTCTGCCCTTTCCGCAAACCGAATTCGGTGCGACTCCACTGATGTCATGCCCCGTCCGGCGTCCTGGAAAGCTAGGAAGTCCTTATTCACCGCCTCTAATCTTTCCTTCTTTTTCTCTCGCAGGTCCCATTCCTCGATCAAAGACTTCTTTACGGCCTTCCCATAGAGCCACAGGTTGATTGGGTCCTAAATCCCCCCCACGATTGAGTTTGGCTTCGTCGCTGCCATCTTTCCGAGAATGCACGTTGTCAACGCGACTCGTCTTTAGCAGTCGTTCCCTAAATACATCGCTTGTCCCAAGTATGGGCATACATAAAAGGTAAGAACCTTTTCCACATCCTTGAATTCAACCGGAACATGCACTCTACCAATTATAGACCTATTTTCTCCCTCAGCGGTTTTTACGGTGCACAGATACTTTTCCATTCTTACGCCGATCTCCTTCAGCAACTGTCGGCTGCCTTTTCCGATGACATTGAAGGACGCACCTATGTCCAACAACCAGGAAACCGGCTTGCGCTAGAAAAGACCCTGGAATCACCTCCCATTCCACGGCGGACGTCATCTACCACGGATCGTCTGGTCTGTTGCCTCGATCTGACACTCCACATTCGGTCCGACTGGTGACTGGCGAATATCCGGTTCTTTGTGTGTTTTGAGCGCAGGTCTCTCGCCTTTCTGGCGCTCGTCCTCCCGTTTCCCGTATACACTGGGCAGTTCGGCGTGACCACCTCCGGCTTTCCGCAGCGGTAGCGGAAGCCGTGATTAAGCTTCCCTTCTTCTACGGAAGGATCCTCTTCTCCCGTTTCACCCTGATGATGAGTCGGATGAGTCGACCGCCACATCTTCCACTTGTCGCCTGTTTGCCTGGAACTTGGAATGCCCGCGGAATGCGACTCGGCTGTCCTGCTTCACAAACACCTCTTCCACCTCGAGGCTATCCTCCCGCAGCTGCTCCACATAGTACACCCTCAGAGCATACACAAACGGGCGATCTCGGCGATATGTCTCTTTATGATCCGGACCATATCCACCTTCGGTATAGATGCCAGTACGCGGTTACTGATGCGGCGCATCGCACGAATGTACGCTGGAACTCGCCTCCTATGCCTCGGAACCTCGACACCAGACTCTCCTTGAGATCCTCCCACATCTGCGGAGGATTCTCGCAGACACTTTGCCAGTACCATTCCGCGGCCTGGCCTCGCATTAGCTGGTAAAAATTACCCAGCAGCTGATCCCACAAATGTAGCGACTGCCCCTACGGTGAGTTTGTTCGGGTCGCCGTCAAAGAAAATCTCAATTTCTCTACTCATACACCTCTTACAACTTCTCTCTGCCTCCTTCCGCCTCATATACAGCCTGAAATTGGTGTTGCGGTCCGCTGTTTATTCGCGGCTGCTCTCTTGGATATAACCCGGCGCCGACATCTATATCCGTAGGCCTGCTGGGTATCTTCGGAGGTTTGGGTGGAGATTCTTTTGGTGCCTCCTGGCATCCTAACGCCTAACCGGAGTCAACCTTAAACATGCTTTTCCTGCGTCACCTGTTTACTTCTCCGATATCGACTTACAACCAGTGTGATGGAAATAAAGTATATAAACTAAATAAAGCTATTTATGGCCTTAAGCAAGCTGCACGATGCTGGTTTGAGGTTTTTGAAATTTCGGATTTCAGAATCTAGAAGTAGACCGATGCATATATATTTTAAATAAGGGAGATATAAGTAAAAAAAATAAATATATATACTAATATATGTTGACAATTGCCACCAATATTTCCGAAAGTAAGTCTAAATTTAAAACTTATCTTTCAAATACGTTTCAAATGACTGACTTATGTAAAATACGACATTTCCTTGGTATAAAAATGTATCAAAAATATGATCAAATTTGTCTCAGTCAATCTGCATGTATTAAAAATGTTTTAAAGAAATTTAAAATGGAAGATTGTAATCCAGTTAGTACCCCTTTTCCAAGCAAACTAAATTATGAGGACTTGCAAGCTGAAGAATATGATGAACCATGTAGGAATTTAATTGGAATTTAATTATGTACATAATGTTATGTACACGTCCGGACTTAAGTACATAAATAAGTATCTTAAGCCGTTATACTAATAATAATAACAAAGAATTATGGCAATGTCTTAAAAGAGTTTTAAGATACCTAAAAGGAACTGTTGACTTAAAGTTATCGTTCAAAAAGAAACTTAAAGTGGATAACATTCTTATAGAGTATGTCGATTCTGATTGAGCTGGAAATGAGACCTGGGAGAAGTACTACAGGATATATTTGTAAATATAAAATGTTTGCAAATTGTTCAATTTCATGAAGTACTATGAAACAAAAATCAGTAATGAAATGATATTAAAATTAAATGGCCCAATAGATATTTTTGAAGACAAACAAGGTTGTATTAGTATAGCCAATAATCCTACTTGCCACAAGAGAACTAAGCATATAGATATTAAATATCATTTTACCAGGGAACAAATTGAAAACAAACTAATCTGTGTCAAGTATATTTCCACAGATTTAAAATTTGCTGATATTTTAACGAAGCCACTACCAGCAGTTAGATTCACTGCACTGCGAGAGCAACTGGGGCTGACTGGACCTTCAGCCTGAACTTTTATATGGAGTTTTTGTTAATTGATAATTCACCTTAAAACCAAGACAAACTGGATCTCTTAGCATATATGTATATGTGTATATATATGTATATGTATATATACATATATATTAAATGCTGGATCAAAATAAAAGAAAAAAAGAGTCCCCAGAGATGAAAAATCATACAACTATCTGAATATGCACACACTCGTTTAAAAATAATTTTTTGTTGTCCTTCAATTTGTATCAGTGTAACTTTTGAGGTGGCGGGTTGAGAATACCAAAAGTCACACTTTTACACATACACACTGTGTGTGTGATGAGCGATGAAGATCTTAGAGAGAGGCAAAGCTCTCTCTTATCTTTGTTCTCTCCCTCTCTGCCTAAGAACATTTTTGTTTCTTTTTGTATGGCAATTTGCATTGGCAATTTTATTGCTAGATCTTTTTTTAAAAATGGAAATGACATAAAATTTTAAGATTTGCTATTAGCTAGAAAACTAGCAATTTTTTAATTTAGCTTAGCAATTTTGTAGCTGTTCAAGAAATTCGCTATGAATTCATTGATAGCATGAATTTGAACAAAATCTTGACTCAAGTTGGAACTGGAAATTTCGCTCACATTTTGAATGATCATATCTGGTTCATTTATTTCCAATTTAAAAGAGTGCAACCGTATTAATCAGTCATGCCGAAAGTAATTTATAACAACATTTTCGGTATGCGTGGCTATCAATGGACGAGTTTAAGCAGTGGCTACGAAAAGTACCGAAATAAAATTATTTAGGTATTTGATAATTATTGCGTGGAGCGGAGCTGCCACAGAAAAACAATGTTGAGTTAGGTTTGTTTATATTTATTACGAAGAGGAACTGCTCGCTCGCTTCATCAAATCCAAACTAAATACAGAAATATAAACTTAAAGCTAACAAATATGCTGAGTTGGCCGTCTGTGCGGATGCAAACAGTCCAATGCTGGGTCAGCAAAGAATCCGATGCATGGTCGCGGACTTATTGTCCGTTTAACTTAGTTAACTACTCCCCCTTCAAGATTTAGGCCGCCCTTGGCCGACCCTATCTCGGCGGTAGCCCTTAATTGGGCTGCTGATTTATTTGCGTTAATGACTCGCTGGCAGGTGAGCAAAATACAGATCAGAGCACAGCATACCGCTACTACGATTAGCGCTACCTGATACGTTTGGGTGTTGTTGACCTCTTCTCCCACTTCCTGGATGAACCTCAAGTTACGTTCATTGAGGCGATGAAGGTAAGGGAGGCTCAAAATCTCGTGGATGCCGGTTTTGTTCAACAAAGGTGAGCTTGCCACTCCCGGATTCCTTATCCGGATGTTGTCGTGGTTGATGAACATGGTTCCATTAATCACACGATCGTTGAATGTTATGAGATACGTGCCGCGTAAGGAAACATCCGAGCCATTGTCAACTCGAACCTCCGCTAAACAGTCATTAATTATGATAGTGCCCTCATCCACTTGAGTGAACGGGTGCAAGTCGCTCGGTTGGGTATCGCAATGCGCAACACCTCCAGCGTGAAGATCTCTGGCGCATGAGCCACTCACAGATATCTGACAGAATGTGGCACCAGGTGTTGCGGTGCAGTTTTCAACTTGATGGACTCTTCCATCACAATCCGCAACGACGTTGTTCTTCTTCCGTATGATCATATGGGATCATACATACAAACTTAATTATGGGAAATTTTATTATAAAGTACAAGACATTGGTGGATTGAAATATTTTTACGGACGCAACGGACAAAATATCCCTAATGGGGGTGTTGGTGGGGTCTTCCAGCCAAACTGATTCTAAATCTGCATAGTCTAATTTGTTAGGGCTGACAATATCGACTTTAGCCAATGCAATGGCGAGCATTAAATTTTGCAATTCCATCATTAACATTCTATTACGAGCAAGAAGAGTTTTTTTTAGTCACATTCAGAATTTGGTTAACTGTAACTGTTAGTTGATTGATTTGATTTTGGACTTTGCTATTTATTTCTATCTGTCTTTTATTCGAATTTACTAACTGAGATTCCGTAAATTTAATTCTTTCCAAATTTTTAGCATCCGGAGTTCCCGCTACAACCTTAAGTATAGAACCTAAGAAGCCCAGACTTCTAGCCACTCTGTGGTGCACTCCCGAAGGTGATCGGTGTCCGCATTCAGAATCATCTTCATGTGCGACCGTGGTAACAAATCGCTCATGCCTGCGGTCTCTTCTACGACTCGTCTGAATTCCGAAAGATTAGACGAGTGGGTGACGTGTGCGTCCCCTCCCATACTAGAATGCGGCCCTCCACAACATATTTGGCTTGACAAAAGTCGGTAATGTGTGCCGACGCCAAGGATAGGGAAAGAAGGATGGCAAGACTGAACCTGCGAAATGGAACGGATACTTTTTACATTTTGTTTTACTCATGCAGAGGCTTCCCACCACTACAAGGAATGTCTTAAATAATAAATCTTAGGCTCGAAGATGGATCTTATAACTAATGCCAAATGGCTATAAAGGTATTGCTTAAAAATGAAAAATGAATAAAATTAAGGGCGTTGCCTGAAGATGTTACTTTAGGTTGTCCTTGTGGACCACCCTCCCCTTAATGAGGACCGTGGTCCCCAGGTCCGCTTCAACAATTTTTTCTTCACATAGCTTAGCTTAGCTTTCTTCACGTTAGCTTGTTGCCCAGTCTCCTGTTAGATTTCACAAGAACTTTGTCGCCAATTTTGAAAACTCTGTTCTGTCGCGAAGCGTTTTCCCTGGTCCTAAACGCGTTTTGGGCGCTTTTAATTTTGTCACAAATGTCTCGCTGCATGTCTTCATTCTCACCCTGTATAACGTCAGTTGGCCTCTTATTGATGACAGATTGGATTGACTTGTTATACTTGGTGGTGGCTAACAAGATCACCTCCACGGTGTCACTTATGCCTTTATCGACATCTTGCCAGCTCGAGAAGAGTGGTGAGACACTGTGTAGAGGTGGTGCATTTGAAATGGCAACACCGAAATGATCACTTAGCATAGTCGAAATCGTATGCGAATTCAGTGATGGTTCATTGTCACAGTAAATTGTCTTCGCATTCGGGAAGAAATTCATGACCTGCAGTAAGGCTGTTTTTACCATAAGTCCTCGATTGTTCTGGAAGCAACCGGTTGTACCACGGCAAACTTTGAGAACTTATCTATACAGGTGAGAAAGTATTTTTTATCCTTTGAAAAAATGTCTATGTGTAACATTTCTCCCACATGAGAAGGGATCGGTGTTTCGCGTAACTCTTGCTTCCTCGGGTGCCTTTCATATTTAGCCTTAGCGCACGTTTTGCAATTAGCGACAATTTCGGTAGCTAACAGCCAATTTGGTTCTGGAAGCAGATAAGCGGCTTGTCGGTTGTTTCTATAGCGTGAGTTAGTGATATCTCACTGTGAATTGTCGCCACGCAAGACTCAGCATCTTGCGTTTCCACGGCGTTCACTTGCTGTCTTGATAGCGCATCAGCAACTAAATTCTCTTTGCCTGGCTTGTAAAAAACTTTTGCCATCCACCTTTTGATTTTGGAATTCGGATTTGATACCGAAAACGTTAACGGCTGGTGGTCGGTGTAGATATTTATGTCCTTTACTGCATATAGATAATGCCGTAATTTTCCGAGTGCCCAAACAATGGCCAAAAGTTCTCTTTCATTGGTGGCGTAGTTTACCTCCCTATCCTTCAATGTTCTCGAAATCATTGTGATAGATCGGCCCTCTTGAGAGAGCACCGCACCAATTCCATAGGCTGAGGCATCCGTCGTTAGATCAAATGCCTTCTTGTAGTCCGGATATCTAAGCATGACATCTTCAGACGCTAATATGTTGAGCAATTTATAAAAAGCCTGCTGCTGTGCTTCAGAAAACTGCACTGGAATATTTCTGGATCTGTGCCTGTATACACTTCTATTCTCTCCTTTCAATATTTCTGAGATAGGTCTGGCAATCGTTGCGAAGTCTTTTATAAAGCACCTGTAGTAGCTTGCAAGACCTAGGAATGACCTTACCTCAAATACATTCTTTGGCTCGGGGAACTCCTTTATAGCCTTTACTTTTTCTGGGTCTGTTGTGGTGCCACTACTGGTGACGATGAACCCAAGGAAATTTACGCTTTTCTTAAAAAAACGTGATTTTTTGGTGGATACTCTCAAGTTTGCATCGTGTAGGCTCTTTAAAACCCAATCCACATGCCTTAGATGAGAGTTTTCATCCTCCGGAAAAATTATGACATCGTCTACGTAAACGTAGCAGAACTTGCCGATTTGCTATCGCAGAATATCTTCAATAGTTCTTTGAAAAATACTGGCGGCATTTTTCAGGCCAAATGGGAGCCTTCGAAATTCGTTTTTCCCCCCGTTTACGGAAACGGAAGTTTTCTCGCGGTCTTTCTCTGCGAGAATAATTTGATGATAGCCGGATTTTAGATCCAGCGTCGAAAAATGCTTGGCTTTGCCAAGGTTACCAAGTATCATTGAGATATTCGGCATGGGGTACCTGTCGGCTATTGTCCTCTCGTCTAGCTTGCGAAAGTCTATGATAAGTCGCAAATTTCTATTGCCCGCCTCATCAACACCCTTCTTATCTACGACCCATATTGGGTTATTATAAGGAGAGGCCGACTTTTGGATTATACCATTTTTTAGCAGGTCTCGGATCACCCTATTAACGAAGTCTGCTGCTCCCATGGGGTACAGGTATAACTTAGCATAAATTGGGTCTTCGCTCTCTGTTCTGATGGTGGCTACCACCGAAGTGTTGTAGGGTAAAGCTTCGTCAGGGTCTGTGAAAGCTTTACTCCTACTTTTGAGCATTTCCAAGAACTCATTTTTTACAAAGGGCGGTGCATCTGAGCAATCCACGTTAGTGAAGTTGACATCAGGGCATTTTTGGAACGAGATATTCTCAACCTCTGTACCCCATTTGAGCTGATCAGAAGCTAAGCAAAGAGATGCCCCTGCCTGTTTTAACAGGTCGTGGCCGATTATCAAAGGACGACAAGTCTGGTAGTATAAAGAACGTGGCCTTTATATTAAATAGTGTGACATAGCATTTTTTTGTTATCATAGCCCCGCCGTGAATTGAGTGGATTTGAAAACGGTGGTTCCACTGGGCAGACACCTCTTAACACCTTGTGGGCCGGATAAAGTTTTTGGACGCCCCTATTTGCCCTTTTTCAACCGGCCTACGGTCCTTATCCTCAAAGGCATATCTCCCATGATTAGATTCGACTTCTTGTGCCAAGGCCAGGGCCGACGGTAAATCTTTTGGTTTTGCTGCGAAAAGTACGTCTGTGAGGTTTCGTCTGTGACCCGATATGAAGACCCTTAACGCATCGTCACAGAATTTTTCACACAGGATGTTTGCCATACCTGTATCATAGGACATATTAACTTTATTGGTCAGTAAGGTGAGCTTCTTCTCGACCTCGTCATAATACTGCAACAAATTTAAGCCCCCTTGCTTTAGGGTGCCCAATTCTTGATGATGACGTGCATCGGACGTTTGACACTGTAAGTGAAATCGAGGCGACTTATTATCGCATCAAAATTCAGTACAGTGTGGAATGATGAAAGGACTGCATCAGCAGGACCCCTGATTTTGCTTCTTATAATAATTACAGCCTGATAATGACGAGAACTTCCATTGTGCCGTCTGAATATTTCATAAGCAGCGACGGCCGCTTGTCTCCAAGAGACGTATGCTTCTTGGGCTCCCGAGAATTCCGGGAGACATTTGACGGCATCTAGGGGCTCGTCACAATGGACCTGATCTATAATCTGTATGGCTTCATGCACCCTTATTTCTGGGTCCGGAGCTGAGGTCGGTGCGACGCGCACCGCTTCTACTCGAGCGGCGAGCGCATCAATTATTTGCCGTAGCTCTTGTTCCTTACGCTCGTTCTGGGCGGCCTGCTCTGCTAGTGCTCTGCCGACGGCAGTTTCAATGATGACTTTAAGGTGTTCTGAGTCCATGGTTGTGGCCTTGGGACGTTCTGTGATTGCTAAATTTGCAAGCGAAGCAGAGATATCTCCTTCAACCACAGATTCCGAATCGCTAGAATAATGTTTCCCGCTCCTATGGCAATTGAATGCGTTATTCATGAGTAGTCAGACAGCCAAACTGACACATACGAGCAGCGGATTGCATTGGCAGAAACAATAAAAGGGAACAAAAATAAACAAAGATAAAACGAACCTGTTGCAGGTTTCGTATTACCGCACGGAGGCAACGAAATGGCAACCAAAAGATGGAATTAACAAAGTCAAAAAATGTTTACGTTGCATTTAATGATTAAATTAATTTTTATTTGCGCCTTTATGGCTGCATTTATTTGAGTTGGATATTCTTAATTTTTACTTCTGACAGTCTTTACTAAGGAAATCAAAATATATTTTCCTCTGAAGTGGCATCAAAAATCGCAATGAGAAATTTATTTAAAAATTATTTGTAAGTGTTAAGGAAAAATTTTGTCTTAACGCAAAATATTAATAAAGTAATTCAATTAACTCGACTAACCGTATTTGTTTTTTAACCACTGCAGATATAAAATCAATGTAACTTTAAGATTCCACTCACATTATTTTTGCAATTTTTCCTTCCTTCAAATTCCCTGGTAAATAAAATTTTCGCCGTTGGTCCACCGCCGTTGTCCTTTCCGAAGTTTAGGATTTAGGATTTTACGAATTTTTTTGGTAATATTATTTTTGTCCTTTCCGAAGTTTAGGACTTCGGATTTTAAGTTTTTAATATGATTTTTTACGTTTCACAAAACCCGCTTTCTTTTTTTGGAAGTGGAAACGAACCACTAGTTGAGCGCCAATTAATATAAATCAAATTATTTAGGTATTTGATAATTATTGCGAGGAGCGGAGCTGCCACAGAAAAACAATGTTGAGTTAGGTTTGTTAAAATTATTACGAGGAAGAACTGCTCGCTCGCTTCATCAAATCCAAACTGAATACAGAAATATAAACTTAAAGCTAACAAAGGGTTTTCTCACAGCGGCTACGCAAATATGCTGAGTTGGCCGTCTGTGCGGATGCAAGCAGTCCAATGCTGGGTAAGCAACGAATCCGATGCATGGTAGCGGACTTATTGTCCGGTTAACTTAGTTAACTTACATATTGCAAATGAGAAATTGGTGTAAAATTGTATGACATACGATTACATGCAGGGACGAAAAAGCATAGCGCTGCGGTTGGCTGCTTTACCCAAAGTAACAAAATTTAGTTTCCGCGGAAATCGTCGAAAACGGAACAACAAGGGGCTGTATTCTGTCTATACATTGCAGCACATTCATCAAATTAAGTAGGACAAAAAACAACACAAATAAAAAAAAATATTTTGGCGCCACACTTCGTAGAAGACCTACTAACAGACAATTTTAATTAAAAAAAAAAAAAAAACTTAAAAAACGGATATACAAAATATTAGCAATTTTGTGATTTTTTTTAGCAATTTTTAGCAATATTTTTTTTTAATCTAGCAACTTGGCTCTGTATAAATCTGGCAACACTGGTATGCACAGGCGGTCCATACTTACTTGCTTATAGACAACGAGAGTGTGCGATTGTGTAAAATAAAATGAACTAAAACTAGAATTGAAGTGTTTTTCCTGTTTGGCAAATCTAGCTGGTGTGCTCCTGGAGTTTGTATAAAACATTAATTATATATACAGTTACAAAACTAAGGAGATTACATACAGTACATGTATAATCTGCTGACAATTAGAGAAAACGGTATTTTAGATAAACAGATGGATTAACTTGAAATTAATATTTGGAAAATTTTGCTTATTACACACATTTATTCTGAATCTAGTTTTTTTTTAATTCGAAGTATGCACAACATTTTTTTATTGGTATCGGACAATCGGATATGGATTTCGGATTTACCCTACCAACATTAGCGAGATTCTGCCGTTGAATTCAGAGCTTTTAAAAAAATTTAAATTTCGGCCGATTTATTTCCAAATGACTTGGTCCGCTGCACTTCGTATCTATTGATGTTCATCGAGCCTAGTTTTATGCATACAATCAAAGGTAAAGATTTCTCGGTTACAAATACTTGGAAATGCTATTGATTGCGGTCAACCGTTCTGTTCTGGCGGCAGTGCCATGATAACACCAAAAATAGTTTGGCAAAATACTGAATAAAAGTTTTCCAGGAAACATTTTCGTAAAGATCAAAAACGACGACGATGACGCAACCGCAGAAGTAGGTAAAGCCATTTGGAAGAGTGACGGCGCTGAGCCAGAAGACGAAGTTTAAGTAAAACATTTTCTTATCTACTTAGTATTATTTAATGTTTTGATGTGTGGGATTATTATTATTTATTGTCAAGGGTACTTGTTGTTTGTATGTGTGGTTTTGAAAGTCAATACTAAGTAGATACAATAAGAGTATTAGTCTTAATGGTCGTAGAATGACTTACACCAATGCTTAAATTGAAATCATGTAATTTGTATTGAATGACACATTTTGTGGTACAAACTGAATTACTGTATTTGCATTACGGTGGACGCAATGGAAATTAAAGAGAATACCAAACTCACAAAAAACGTTAACCTTACAGAAGAGGCATGTTACTGCGGGAATTAGGGAAAAAAAAAAATATATATATATATATATAAGAGAAGTCTGTTACTGAGTAAGGCTTGTTCGTCGACTGCAACCACATTTAATAAAAGCCTCTTGTATTGAAGTTAGTCTTACTTTGTTTACAAGCCAGTTTTAAAACACTACAAATTTTCAATCGGGCCATCTGGCAACGCCATTAAACTGTTCATTATTTCTTTTCTCTTGTTGGTAGTATCTTCTAAAGCGGCGCTAGACACTCCTCTCGGGTCAGGATATTTCCCCAGATGCTCAGAGGCCGCAACAAAAACTTCAACAAATTATCATTGTCATTTTAACAGTAACGAGCTAGTCAACAATTTCGTTCAACCTTCAGTTTCAAATTATTTTCCTCATGGATCAAAGCAAGATTCTAAACGGATAACGGAACTTTGCATGGGTATTTAAGTTAGGTTAGGTTGAATCGGACGGCGCTCGTAGTACAAATTTGGCCTTATTTCTCCGGATGTTATTGTATGGACCAGAAGATTATTTACGCGGTTTTGAACTTCTTAAGGATCAAAGAGATTTTGGAGAAAACAAGTACAGAGGTGGTCAAAATTATTTACACAGCAACATATTTCACGCCAAACTTTTTTAGTTTTATTCTTGTTGTTTTTGGCCTATTTCTCTGAAATTTTCTTGATCGCGTTGATTGATTTATGCAGAAGCAAGCTAAAAAGGAAAGCAAAAAATACGGGTTCAGTCGAGAGGCATACCTACACGAGTTATCGGATAATCAACTTTGGTGGCACGGACCACAGTAGCGCACAGTCAAGATCCATTGCAGCAGCATTTAGCAGATAAGCGGCCCTTCCAGGGTCAAGACAGACACTGAATTTATATTAATTTGTTAACCAACACGGTCTTTTAAGGGCATGTGGTCGCATCACTTCTGTCAAATACCCTGCAGTGTGTTTAACGCCATACAATATTTCTTCCTTATGACTGGGCTTCTCATCCAATTACCAGATTTCTTTTCATACCTGAAGTCAATTAATCGTAAAAAATCCGTATAAGATTTCCATAATTTACAAGAAACGATTGCAAACAAAGCTGATTTGCGATCTTCCGACAGACAGAGTCTTGAGTGTTTTCAAAGACACGGGCAAGGATTATGCCGTCCCCTCTGAGGTTTATGTCTGTGTGTTTTTTTACGAAGGCTATCCATTTAGAACCCACCTTCAATCCCCGCTTTCCCTCGTTTTGTAGCGAGGCGCGGTTGTCCTCAGCGAGTCCATTCGAAAAATGGCAGTTTATATCACCAGGGCCTTAAATAAGTTCAGTTAGGGGGGTCAGATGCAGCAATGTGTATTTGTCATAAAAATAAAGTAGCAATTACCAGGTCAAGTGAATGTGCATATTCTTCTAACATAAGTAAGTGGAGTGGAATAATGGTCTCAGTATATATATCTACACCGTAAGCCACATTACATCTTACACACTATTTCTGTAAACATAAGCATTTCTGTCA
Source organism: Drosophila bunnanda (assembly GCA_035046265.1). Classification (NCBI taxonomy): domain Eukaryota; kingdom Metazoa; phylum Arthropoda; class Insecta; order Diptera; family Drosophilidae; genus Drosophila; species Drosophila bunnanda. The sequence goes on from JAWNOB010000141.1 coordinate 137,302, forward strand.
ATCCATGTTTAGTTAGAAATACCGTTAAATTTCATTAATAAAATCAGTAAGTGCCATTATCTTAATCAAAAGCTTTACTCATTCATTCATTAACATTCCAGTGTCTTCAGACCCTCAATCACACTTCAAAGCAATCACTCAGTCCTCTTACAAAAATGCAATAGACATCAAAGCCTCCTCATTAAGATTTTGGTTTCAGGAAAAGTTGTGTAACTTTTGGAAACCTTCCTGAACAACTCAACGATACTTTGAAGAAATATCCTTTAACTAGAACTCAGATTTCTATAATTCCCTCAAGTCTATTGAAAATTTTTTGTTTCCACCGACCAAACAACGAGCGTATCCTGCCATCAAAAGCGAATAAAACACTCTCAACGGGTCAGGAATTAAAAAACTATTTTTAATATGATATCCAAGGAGGAGAAAGCAGCCACAGAAGGGTTAGACTTGCAGGCAATGAACAGGCAAGAGATCTCGAAGCTCATCCACAACTTTTAAAAACATTCAAAGGAGAGAAAGCTCATTCCAACTAATTATCAATCAACGTTGACCGTAATTGATGCTACGTGAAATCGATTGGCGGATATTGTTCTAATATTAAAATAATATTCAAAATTCTACAAGATTCACGTGAGTCATACGACATGTAAAGAACCGTCATAACCGGGGCAATGGCTCAAACTACGAGCCGTGCCCAGGGGAACGTACACTCTGCAAGGATACAGCATCCTGTGAGCAAGCTTAAACCGTTAGCCGATTCCATCGTGAAAGAGCACAACGAGTAATTTAAAAAAATCACTATCGTCACAATCCCAAAATTTCACTTTTCGGTTCATGAAGAATACGGAGATCCAGTCAAGAGAGGATAGGACATGCCGTATTCCCTCCGACTTGAAAGAGCATTGTTAGGGGCAAAATCAATCTCAATCAATAGCTATGTGCACTCGCCCAAATTTAGCATCCCGATATTGGATGGGGATCTTCTAAAATGGACAAAATTTTTACAACAATCGCGGACATGTAGCAGACACGATTCTTAATCATCTCCTGCAGCAGCACATAAACAGTGTCGATCCGAAGTCATTGAAGGAGCTGTTTAAAAAAAACTATCGAGTCTCTGGCATCATTGTTAAGATAGAATAGTGATCCATCATCAAGCAAAAATTGGATTTTGCAAAGAGAGCCTTTTACGATGGTATATTATTATAAGAGAACTAAAAACCCTCCACAATTCTCAGCTTCCTGGATCAGCAAATTCCAGTACTGGAAACAGGAAATAGAAGCCAACAATAAAAAAAAAGAGTAGAACGGATCGACATATACTGGAAAGTTACTAAACTGTGCATTCTGCAAACGGAGTCATGGGATATATGCATGTGATGATTTCCGCACCAAAACAATACCCGCCGAACGTGTCAAGAACACTGCTTCAGCGGAATTAACAAGAGTTACAACTTAGTCAGTAAAACAGAAGCTACCACTTTTAGAGCTCTGCTTGATTAAAGATCACAAATAAATTTCAGCTCTGAACGAATCAATATTTTTTCACCTTTCCAAGTGAATGGAAGTGTTTTTTTTTTTGCGATTTTGTTTTTTATTTAAATTTGTAATGAAACACCGGAGTTTTAATTTAATCATTTATTTTGTGTTCAATAACTTCCCGTTCACTATGTGTATTTAAATTGACTTCATTTCTCAATTGTAAATTTGTGCTGCCAGTACTTGTTTTTTTTTGCATTCCTCTTTATGTCTTCCCCGTTAAGCCGTTGTTTATGCCGTCGCGACAGCTAATGTCCATAACGAACTCTTTAACGCAATTTGCTCCACCAACTTCTGGTCAGAGTACGTTTTTGCCAAGCAGTTCGAAGCTATGAAAAAGAAGAAGCGGAATGCAACGATGTTGAATTCTTCTGTGTAAAGCTATCTATTAATGGTAGTTCAATTTTTATTACCTGGTCCTACATACCTTCATTGTCAAAACTTTATATTTATTAAGATGTTTTCCAACACTTTCGGGTAGGGAACATTTGGTAGTCCTAGGTGATTTTAACATCCCTGGGGCTATTTGTTCATCAAATAATTCCACAAATACTCTCCTAACTTTTACGCAACATAACTTTATTTCTGGCTAGTTCGACATTTCACTGTCTCACGCAAAGCATTTACGAAATTCCTTAGAGTGCTTGCTTGATCTTTGTTTTGTTTCAGATCCGGCGAGAGTTAGTTAAGCCAGGGTGGCGTCTCTGACGCAACCCGAAGGTCCCTATCATACTGCTTTCGATGTTACATTAGGTCTGACTTACAGAATATATCTGACCGTCCAGCCAGAATAGTCCTCTGTTTTCGCGAAACGGATCTTGAATGGCTGAATAATTTTATATATGAATTTAATTCGTCTGATCTATATATGCGACCTGACATGGCAGTTGACATGGATATTTTTTACAATGCCATTACAAAAAATTAATTCATTTGTACTGAATTTGTTTAGTCATACTATCTCCCAATCTCGAATAAGCCTCTGTGGCTTACTAAAGAGTTGTGCCGCCTTAAAATGATAAATTTAAAATCACCGTTTTTCAATCTGCCCTTACCTCTTATTTATCAGCTCGATCACACTTTACCGTGCTGAACGCGCAGTGCTATAAAAACTATCTAATTCGTTGCAGGGTCCAATTCTCACATTTTAAACGCAAGCCTAAATGGCAAATTGTCGATCTATTTGCGAAGTTTTTTAAACAACTTATTCAAACTCTACGGATTCAAATCAGACTTATTCTTAGCTATTCCCAAAACGAGCCTAATTTGTAGTCGTAGTATGAACAAAAGCTCTCTTCTTTCTTTCTTTCTTACTTTCATCGTGTTAAGCCAGTTTATTCGCCAGGTCCCAGGTGATGACGGACCGTGATATCCTCTTCTGAAATTGTTCACCTTATACTTAGAAACCTCCCACTTTCCCCTCATTTGGAAGGAATCATTTATTACTTCTCTCCACAAAAGTAGCAAATAGGATACCAACAATTATAAAGGAATTTCTATATTGACGGCCATTCCAAAACCTTCCAAAAACTTAATTACTCCTCATTTGCAGCACCTTTGTTGATAAGTTATTAGGCGAAGTTTAACAACAACCAACCTTACTGTAAAGGGCTTCCACAATAAATTTCAGACAGATGTAATCTATACAGATTTCAGTAAAGTAATTGACTCTGTTAACCATTCTTTTCTTATTATGAAACTCGATTTAATGGGCTTTCTAGTTAATCTTCCTCTTCTCAAGTTATCTGAATGGTAGGCTGCAAAAGGTCCTCTTTAAGAATAATTTATCTAATATTCTTAGGGTTACTTTTGACCTCCCTTGGGTCCCTTATTTTTTACTTATTAACGACCTTCCAAAGTTTTAACTAACTTCAGAGTACTTATGTAAGCTGTTGACGTCAAGCTTTGCGTGCAATACCAGGACGTCGGCTGCTGTCGGATTTAAAAACAGATCTTAATAATTTCCAAACATGGTGCTGCGTAAACTTATTAAACTTCAACGGCTCTAAATGCAAGTCAATGATATTCTCTCGTGTCGTTCAGAAGCTTGCAACGCGCTGAACTGCTGCTCTCTGAAAAGAATTAATTCAGTTGATGATTTGGGCGTCCGCTTGTATGACTATCGATATGATCGATAAAGTCAAGTTTATGGACTTTATTAATAAAGCCAGGGGTGTGCTTGGATTTATTAAATGGTGGTCAAAGGAATTTGACCCATATGTAACTAAATCCTTATATATGCATTTCTTTAGTTCGTCCTATCTTGAAATATGGATTCTGAGTTTGGAGCCCCCAGTAAGGCATATAAATGTTATATTTTTAATTATTCTGATAATTAAATCGTATTAAAGTTAAAACTGATATATATATGAATTCAATTACATTGCAAAAATGTTGCTGTGGCACACTCAGTTAAAAAAAAGCCTCACTGGCTTTTCCGCAATTTAGTTGATATTTTCAGCCACCTCGGATTCACTGAACGGCTTAATATATATTAAATATATAAGCTGTTTAAATGATAACGCTGTTTTCAGTTTTCAGTTCTCGCAAATGTTAAACATTTCAAATTGCCCAATCATTATCTTTTATTGTTCATTGTAATGTTTTCGTTACCATGTTGGCTTCAAAACCGGATTCTTTCTTCCAAATGTGCTAACATCATTGCTTGCTATAGGATATCCGCTCACAGGTTACTTTCTAAATAAGCAAAATGAAGTGGCATTACAAGTAAAAACCGTCAAGTGTACATATACAAAAGCATCTCTTTATATTTTTTGATTTCCCATATAAAACTAATATAAGTAAAATGATTTTACATTTGAAGTATACTGCCGTTGTAATTATAATATATTGCACTGTAACAAAAAGTCAACACAATACAATTGAAGAAAATACTGTGGGCAAACAGTCTATTATTGACATTGCGGAACAAATTTATAGTGGCAAAGCAAAAGATACAAGCCCACCAAACTTTATAAGACTGGTATTCATGCGCTTAATATACGGAATCGCCTCTAGTATGGGTATAGAAGATAGATTGGAGGAGTCATTTAATGGTGCGTTTATACCTCCAAGTGTTAACGATGACCTTGAATTTGATGAAAGTGACAATGAAGGGTTATTGGAAAATATTTTCGACGGAATATAAATAATGTATTAATTTGGATACTCAAATAAAATTATTTAGATTTAGATTATTAATAAAAATGTATGTTTTTGGAAATACACGCATCTCACTCTTTTAACATTACAGACTCTATATTTTTGAACATGCGCAACAATGTAACATTCTTAATTAACTTTAACCGACTCGGCTTTTCCAAATTTGGTATCTGCTGCAGGCAGGTCAATTTTTTTTACATTAACATTTACCAACTAGGCTATCTAAATAAAATTTTGGTATTAAAGAAATTGATATAAAATAAATAAAACCTTAAAACACTTGTAAGTTATTAAACAATAATCTTCTGTGTCTGTTGAAGTTATGCACCTTAAGTATTGGTAACAGTAATGGGAGTTGCACACATTCTTGGAAATTGTAAACATTGGATGTCTTAAGTTGATTTTTAAATTTGGGCATAATTCAGGAAAGTTAATTGGTCATGGCATGCTGTTTGTACAGAGTATCTCAAAGTCGACTTATTTTGTATGTACCAATGGAAAATAATATCGAATAATTTTAAATTTGAACGCTTTTATAACTCATTCATGCCAATTGACCATAAATGCGTTCAAATTTCAATGTATGGATTTGTTACAAAGCTGAGGAGATTACATACAGTACATGTATAAACGGTATTTTAGATAAACAGATGGATTAACTTGAAATTAATATTTGGAAAATTTTGCTTATTACACACATTTATTCTGAATCTAGTTTTTTTTTAATTCGAAGTATGCACAACATTTTTTTATTGGTATCGGACAATCGGATATGGATTTCGGATTTACCCTACCAACATTAGCGAGATTCTGCCGTTGAATTCAGAGCTTTTAAAAAAATTTAAATTTCGGCCGATTTATTTCCAAATGACTTGGTCCGCTGCACTTCGTATCTATTGATGTTCATCGAGCCTAGTTTTATGCATACAATCAAAGGTAAAGATTTCTCGGTTACAAATACTTGGAAATGCTATTGATTGCGGTCAACCGTTCTGTTCTGGCGGCAGTGCCATGATAACACCAAAAATAGTTTGGCAAAATACTGAATAAAAGTTTTCCAGGAAACATTTTCGTAAAGATCAAAAACGACGACGATGACGCAACCGCAGAAGTAGGTAAAGCCATTTGGAAGAGTGACGGCGCTGAGCCAGAAGACGAAGTTTAAGTAAAACATTTTCTTATCTACTTAGTATTATTTAATGTTTTGATGTGTGGGATTATTATTATTTATTGTCAAGGGTACTTGTTGTTTGTATGTGTGGTTTTGCAAGTCAATACTAAGTAGATACAATAAGAGTATTAGTCTTAATGGTCGTAGAATGACTTACACCAATGCTTAAATTGAAATCATGTAATTTGTATTGAATGACACATTTTGTGGTACAAACTGAATTACTGTATTTGCATTACGGTGGACGCAATGGAAATTAAAGAGAATACCAAACTCACAAAAAACGTTAACCTTACAGAAGAGGCATGTTACTGCGGGAATTGGGGGAAAAAAAAAAATATATATATATATATATATATATATAAGAGAAGTTTGTTACTGAGTAAGGCTTGTTCGTCGACTGCAACCACATTTAATAAAAGCCTCTTGTATTGAAGTTAGTCTTACTTTGTTTACAAGCCAGTTTTAAAACACTACAAATTTTCAATCGGGCCATCTGGCAACGCCATTAAACTGTTCATTATTTCTTTTCTCTTGTTGGTAGTATCTTCTAAAGCGGCGCTAGACACTCCTCTCGGGTCAGGATATTTCCCCAGATGCCCAGAGGCCGCAACAAAAACTTCAACAAATTATCATTGTCATTTTAACAGTAACGAGCTAGTCAACAATTTCGTTCAACCTTCAGTTTCAAATTATTTTCCTCATGGATCAAAGCAAGATTCTAAACGGATAACGGAACTTTGCATGGGTATTTAAGTTAGGTTAGGTTGAATCGGACGGCGCTCGTAGTACAAATTTGGCCTTATTTCTCCGGATGTTATTGTATGGACCAGAAGATTATTTACGCGGTTTTGAACTTCTTAAGGATCAAAGAGATTTTGGAGAAAACAAGTACAGAGGTGGTCAAAATTATTTACACAGCAACATATTTCACGCCAAACTTTTTTAGTTTTATTCTTGTTGTTTTTGGCCTATTTCTCTGAAATTTTCTTGATCGCGTTGATTGATTTATGCAGAAGCAAGCTAAAAAGGAAAGCAAAAAATACGGGTTCAGTCGAGAGGCATACCTACACGAGTTATCGGATAATCAACTTTGGTGGCACGGACCACAGTAGCGCACAGTCAAGATCCATTGCAGCAGCATTTAGCAGATAAGCGGCCCTTCCAGGGTCAAGACAGACACTGAATTTATATTAATTTGTTAACCAACACGGTCTTTTAAGGGCATGTGGTCGCATCACTTCTGTCAAATACCCTGCAGTGTGTTTAACGCCATACAATATTTCTTCCTTATGACTGGGCTTCTCATCCAATTACCAGATTTCTTTTCATACCTGAAGTCAATTAATCGTAAAAAATCCGTATAAGATTTCCATAATTTACAAGAAACGATTGCAAACAAAGCTGATTTGCGATCTTCCGACAGACAGAGTCTTGAGTGTTTTCAAAGACACGGGCAAGGATTATGCCGTCCCCTCTGAGGTTTATGTCTGTGTGGTTTTTTACGAAGGCTATCCATTTAGAACCCACCTTCATCAGCGAGTCCATTCGAAAAATGGCGATTTATACCACCAGGGCCTTAAATAAGTTCAGTTAGCGGGGTCAGATGCAGCAATGTGTATTTGTCATAAAAATAAAGTAGCAATTACCAGGTCAAGTGAATATGAATATTCTTCTAACATAGGGAAGTGGAGTGGAGAAATGAGGCTGTTCCTGTATCTTCAGACCCTCAATCACTCTCAGACCCACAATCAATCAGTCCTCTTTCAAAAAAGCAATACACATCAAAGCCTCCTCATTAAGATTTTGGTTTCAGGAAAAGTTGTGTAACTTTTGGAAACCTTCCTGGACAACTCAACGATACTTTGAAGAAATATCCTTTAACTAGAACTCAGTTTTCCATAATTCCCTTAAGTCTATTGAAAATTTGTTGTTTCCACCGACCAAACAACGAGCGTATCCTGCCATCAAAAGCGAATAAAACACTCTCAACGGGTCAGGAATTAAAAAACTATTTTTAATATGATATCCAAGGAGGAGAAAGCAGCCACAGAAGGGTTAGACTTGCAGGCAATGAACAGGCAAGAGATCTCGAAGCTCATCCACAACTTTTAAAAACATTCAGAGGAGAGAAAGCTCATTCCAACTAATTATCAATCAACGTTGACCGTAATTGATGCTACGTGAAATCGATTGGCGGATATTGATCTAATATTAAAATAATATTCAAAATTCTACAAGATTCACGTGAGTCATACGACATGTAAAGAACCGTCATAACCGAGGCAATGGCTCAAACTACGAGCCGTGCCCAGGGGAACGTACACTCTGCAAGGATACAGCAGCCTGTGAGCAAGCTTAAACCGTTAGCCGATTCCATCGTGAAAGACCACAACGAATAATTTAATAATTCACTATCGTCACAATCCCAAGAATTCCACTTTTCGGTTCATAAAGAATAAGGAGATCCTGTCAAGAGGAGATAGGTCATGCAGTCTTCCCTCCGACTTGAAAGGATATTAGAGCATTGTTAGGGGCAAAATCAATCTCATCAAGCTATGAAGATGTGCACTCGCCCAAATTTAGCAGCCCGAAATTCGATGGGCATCAGAAACGATTCTTAATCGTCTCCTGCAGCAGCACATAAACAGTGTCGATCCGAAGTCATTGAAGGAGCTGTTTAAAAAAAACTATCGAGTCTCTGGCATCATTGCACTAGGCATCGATATATCTAGTTAAGATAGAATAGTGATTGCCATCATCAAGCAAAAATTTGACTTTGCAAAGAGAGCCTTTTACGATGGTATATTATAACACGAGAACTAAAAACCCTCCACAATTCTCAGGTTCCAGGATCAGCGAATTTCAGTACTGGGAACAGGAACAGAACAACAATCAAAAAAATGAGTAGAACGGACCAACATATATTTCCGCCAGCTCTGGGAAGTTACTAAACTGTGCATTCTGCAAACGGAGTCATGGGATATATGCATGTGATGATTCCCGCACCAAAACAATACCCGAATGTGTCAAGAACACTGCTTCAGCGGTAACCATAAGGCGATACAAAACGCCATAGATTGCTGCATCTTAAAACTATATCAGGCGCAGCAACCTAGCCACAAGAACCCTCTTTAGGTGCAACAATTAACAAGAGTTACAACTTAGTCAGTAAAAAGAAGCTACCACTTTTAGAGCTCTGCTTGATTAAGGATCAGAAATAAATTTCAGCTCTGAACGAATCATTATTCTTTCACCTTTCCAAGTGACTGGAAGTGTTTTTTTTTTTTTGCTCTTTCGTTTTATGTTTAAATTTGTAATAAAACACCGGAGTTTTAATTTAATCATTTATTTTGTGTTCAATAACTTCCCGTTCACTATGTGTATTTAAATTGACTTCATTTCTCAATTGTAAATTTGTGCTGCCAGTACTTGCTTTTTTTTGCATTCCTCTTTATGTCTTCCCCGTTAAGCCGTTGTTTATGCCGTCGCGACCGCTAATGTCCATAACGAACTCTTTAACGCAATTTGCTCCACCAACTTCTGGTCAGAGTACGTTTTTGCCAAGCAGTTCGAAGCTATGAAAAAGAAGAAGCGGAATGCAACGATGTTGAATTCTTCTGTGTAAAGCTATCTATTAATGGTAGTTCAATTTTTATTACCTGGTCCTACATACCTTCATTGTCAAAACTTTCTATTTATTAAGATGTTTTCCAACACTTTCGGGTAGGAAACATTTGGTAGTCCTAGGTGATTTTAACATCCCTGGGGCTATTTGTTCATCAAATAATTCCACAAATACTCTCCTAACTTTTACGCAACATAACTTTATTTCTGGCTAGTTCGACATTTCACTGTCTCACGCAAAGCATTTACGAAATTCCTTAGAGTGCTTGCTTGATCTTTGTTTTGTTTCAGATCCGGCGAGAGTTAGTTAAGCCAGGGTGGCGTCTCTGACGCAACCCGAAGGTCCCTATCATACTGCTTTCGATGTTACATTAGGTCTGACTTACAGAATATATCTGACCGTCCAGCCAGAATAGTCCTCTGTTTTCGCGAAACGGATCTTGAATGGCTGAATAATTTTATATATGAATTTAATTCGTCTGATCTATATATGCGACCTGACATGGCAGTTGACATGGATATTTTTTACAATGCCATTACAAAAAATTAATTCATTTGTACTGAATTTGTTTAGTCATACTATCTCCCAATCTCGAATAAGCCTCTGTGGCTTACTAAAGAGTTGTGCCGCCTTAAAATGATAAATTTAAAATCACCGTTTTTCAATCTGCCCTTACCTCTTATTTATCAGCTCGATCACACTTTACCGTGCTGAACGCGCAGTGCTATAAAAACTACCTAATTCGTTGCAGGGTTCAATTCTCACATTTTAAACGCAAGCCTAAATGGCAAATTGTCGATCTATTTGCGAAGTTTTTTAAACAACTTATTCGAACTCTACGGATTCAAATCAGACTTATTCTTAACTGTTCCCAAAACGAAAGCTCTCTTCTTTGTTTTTTTCATCGTGTTAAGCCAGTTTATTCGCCAGGTCCCAGGTGATGACGGACAGTGTTATCCTCTTCTGAAATTGTTAACCTTATACTTAGAAGCCTTCCACTTTAAACTTATTTGGAAGGAATCATTTATTACTTCTCTCCACAAAGGTCTATATTGACGGCCATTCCAAAACCTTCCAAAAAACTTAATTAGATCAATTATTAAGGGAAGATTAACAGTAACTAGGTCCTCTTTAAGAATAATTTATCTAATATTCTCAGGGTTATTTATGACCTCCCTTGAGTCCCTTATTGTTAACATTATTTATTAACGACCTGCTCAAAGTTTTAACTAACTCCAGAGTACTTATGTAAGCTGTTGACGTCTAGCTTTGCGTGCCATACAAGGACGTCGGCTGCTGTCGGATTTAGAAACAGATCTTAATAATTTCCAAACATGGTGCTGCGTAAACTTATTCAACTTAAATATCTCTAAATGCAAGCTAATGACATTCTTTCGTGTCGTTCAGAAGCTTGCAACGCGCTGAACTGCTGCTCTCTGGAAAGAATTAACTCAGTTATTGATTTGGGCGTCCGCTTTGATCCTGAACTTGACTTTATCGATAATATTTCGTCTATGGTGAATAATATGCTTCGATTTATTATACGGTGGTCGATGGAAAACAACTACCCCTATCTATCTAAATCCTTATATATTTTATTAGTTCGTTCTATTTTAGAATATACCCTTTGTGTTTGGAGCCCTAAGTACGGCGTCTATAGTAAACACATCGAAATTTGTACCTTAACAAAGATTAGCTTCCTATACTAGACTCCTCCTAATTAGCTTACCTTTCTTAGCCAACCGTAGAAATATGCTATGCATTCCTTTATTTATAACCTCATCTTCATATGTTGACGTGGAAAGTGCAGACTTTTTGGGTCAGCTCAATTTATACGTATCAAGTAGAAATAATAAATTTGAATTGCATGAACCTTTTAGAGTCTTATGTGCAGAACATTATTATTAATTTATTTATTTATTTATTATTAAAGATAGAGAAGCTTCCAAAACTAGACTAACTTAGTTGGTAAGGCGCTGGCAGCAAGGCCTTCGGCTTTTAAGGTTAATGATATTTAAGTTTATTAGTTTAATTACATATTGTTCGTTATATTTAGGCTACTTAGTTGGTAAATTTTATTTATGTACATTTTGGGTATTATTAAATTTTGTGGTATAGGTTTTAAGTTTTTAAGAAAATTAACAATTTGATAGATATTAAATGAGTTTGTGCGTATCATTTCGTACGAAATTCTGTTTAATCCTGGAGTGGATCATTTAAGTGTTTGTAGTGCTGCAATTAATTTAAGGTGAGTTATGTTTTCCTCAATAGTTTTGGGTGTTGAGGTCGGTGTATAATTGGTTGTGTTGATTTTATATTTGTTTTTTCGGAATTCGTCTGAGAAGTTTAGGTCGCTTGAGAGCTCTGAGAAGTGTTGCGAGAGGGAGTTGGCTGTTTCGAGAGTATCTGTTGTTGTTGTGTTGTTTTTGGGATTATGTATGGCGTGAAATTGTTTGCTTGGGTTAAGACCGCAGAAGCGCTTTATGTTGCTCCATATTTTAGATGAAGGGGTTTCTGGTTGTATGGTGGATGTAAAGGAGCTGGAAGCTTCGTTTTTACTTTTTTTGATTTCGAACTTGTACTTGGCGTTTAAGCGTCTGTAGTTTATAACATTTGTAAGGTTGACGTTGCGATTAAGTGCTTTCCAAGCTAATAGTTTTTTAGCTGTGCTAGTTTTTTGTTCCACCAGGGAACCTTGTAGGGCTTTGTATTTGCTGAGGTTTGTGGGATGGAAATGTTTGCGCTATGTAATATAATTTTGTTAAGTTGTGCGGCTTCTTTGTTGACGATTAGTGAAGTGGGGAATATTTCGTTATTTTTGTGTGTGAGAGTCTCGTATTGCTCCCAGTTGGCTTTTTTTAATATAAAGAATGGTTTTGAAAATTTGTTTATAGTGTTTGGAGGGAATAGAGAGATAACTTGAAGTATATCCCTCGTTGACCCTTGTAGTTGTATTTAGGGTAGTTTAAGTTAACATTCCATTTATAAGTTTTAGGTTTTTATATTTGTATTTTTATTTGGTTGGAGCAGCAATGGTGCCGCTCCAACGATCGAAATGTCTCTGCTTTTTACAATATTCTTTAAGTCTAATTAAGGCTAGGTCTCATAACTCTAGCTCTTTTATAGGCTACTTCTAATCTATACTTACTCTCCTTAGCATAGTCATCTATATTATATAGTGCTTCTATACTATCTATGCTATTAAAATGTTTCGGTAAATTACTTGTTTTACCTAGTATTCGGTAAAACAAGTAATTTACCGAAACATTTTAATAGCTTAAATAGTTCATATGGACAATAAGTATGTGCCATAGAGGGGGTCGTGTTGAAACAAAAGACAAAATATTGAAGCCATACGTCCCAATCAGTTTTATCAACCGTTATGTAAGATCGTATGTACTCATTGAAAGTTCTATGAGTAGTATGAAAACCTCAGAAGCGGGACAGCTTTGATCTTTAATCGTTAATTAGGGTCATTAATTAGATTAAATTAGGGTTAAGTGACACCTGTCAATCCCTAAAAGGGTAGGGTAATAAAAATGGATTAGGGTCACTAATTGAATGGTGTGAGGACACGTGAGAAAACGTGTGTAGATGCGCTACCGCCGCGAGGACGCAGTCGATACTGCTACGAGTGCGAATGCGACGGAGCGATATCGAAACGTGTTCGATCCAGGCTCAATCATCTTCCCACGATCAAATCACAAGCCAAAAAGGGATGGAGGGGGAAAAGGTCACATGTCACCTGTGCACTCATGCCAGTTCAAAAAAGGGATGGAGGGATGGAGGGGGAAAAGGTCACATGTCACATGTGCACTCATGCCCGTTCAAGAAGCCTGTACACACCTGCGATCACACAATGCATTGAAGAGGGAGGGAAGAAAGGGTCACCGTCAGCCGAGATTTTCATTTATGATAAAAAAAAGGGTCACTTGTGTGCAACCCCCTTCTAAAATGGAATATAGGTTGAATAAGTAATAAGCTGCATTCAATCCATCCCAAAAAGGGTATGAGGTGTTTCATAAGTGCCCAAGGGTCCCAAGGGACCCAAGGGACCCAAGGCTCTGATCCCTGAGGAATAAAAGTAGATCCTCCTTCCTTATATAACCATAATGATATGTAAATGTATTCAAGAATGATTTCCCACAAATAAAATGATCCCCTTCTTCTAAACGTAAGAACATCTCTTGGTAAATCATGTACTCAATTTCGATGCTTCCCTGACCCTAGTCTAACATATGGGATGGGTGTTGTGTATAAAGGATGACCCATATTGTCACCACCCAAGATAAAACAACCTGTTTCCAATGCGGTCAAGTTGTTGTTGTTGCAAACTCATGTGAAAGAGTCTATAGAACCTAAACGCAGTGTCCTAGAAACTTAGGTTTCACATATAGTTTGTATTCCAAACGATTCAAACACGACGGTCTTCGCGTTCAGTTTATTTAAAAATTGTTTGTGAAAAGTTTAACAAAATTTAAACATTTTAAAACAAAAAATATAAACATTTACAAATTATAAACATAAAGTTTTTACTAAACATTTAAAAAACAAAGTGAAATCCAAAAACATCCAACGAAAACAAAAAAATAACAACATATCTGTTTGGGGGGGCGGTCCTGCCCGTAAAGAATCCTTGTCGGAGGCCAAAAAAATCCCACGTCGCAAAACGGTGCAATAACCCGTCGGGGTTCGAAATAGGAAAATATAGCGGGGGCGTCGTGGGGTAGCGTCAGCTTTATTCGGCTTCATACATAAGACTAACTTAACATAACTTAACATAAAGCCGAGCTCCCGGTCGCTTTGCCTCGTTAAAGCGAGAGCGGGAGATCGGTGGTGCTCGGAGTGTGAGCGCAAGGCGGGGGACAGAAAGCTCGCTCCTGAACCGAGGCGGCACAGTGGGCCCCTCACGTAAACATCCTGCCCCCCCTTGCAATCACTCGGATTGCTAAATGGTCGTTGCCGCGGTCATCAGGGTATCCTGGCGAGCGGCGGAAAAAATGCCGTGGAGTGGCTGAGGGCGTCCGGGGTGCTGCTGCCGGTTGCCGAGAAGGGGCGACGGCGTCCCGAGACCGGCGCGCATTCTGCCGAGGCCGGCGCGTCGACAATGGTCGCTCGGATAGGTGGAGCAAGGTGTGATGGTCCTGGCCGCACGTTTTGCAGCAATCCCCTCGCCGGCATGCTCCGTCCGAATGCTCGTGGGCCAGACAGCTCGGACAGTAACGGTTAGCCAGTACTGCCTGAAGCCGCTTCTCAGCGCTCAGGTGCAAAAAACGGCGGCATTTTCGCAGTGGGTGGATCCCCCGGCAGACTCGGCAACGGTAGGACAAAGTACCTCGAGTACATCTGCCCTCTTGTGCGATAGCGGTGCGTGGACGCGGAGACATCGTGCTGGGTCTGACTGCCGGAATGAACACCGCATGGTGCGGAAGATAGTAGGAAGCTGAATGGCTTGTTGGAGAAACTTCTTTCATGTGACCCAAGTCGAGGTATTCTTGAATTACTGCGTCATACCGGGCCTTTAGGGGGGGGTCTTTTTTAAGGCGTTGCTCGTTACGCAGGAACTGGGTCAGGACGAGCGATCGTGAGGACGCTAGTTCGGAACCCATGTACTTGCCACCCTCATTCCTCAGAGTAGTCTGGACAAAATTGCGCTCGCCGACCTCATCAGCTTCCGGGACGATACGTGTGGGGCTTTCCTCCACCTCCCAGAATTTTGTGAGAAGCTGGTCCAGCGAATCGTCTTGGCTGCAAGCCACTCGTGTGGAGAAGGCACTCACACTGCGGGGGGAGGCAGGAGACAAAGGGCCTGTCAGCACCCATCCAAAAATAGTCTCCTGTCCGAGGAGCGACCCGCAGATGTTAGTTTTGAAGTTGCCAAGGAGGATAGACGGCAGAATATCGGCTCCTATCAGTACGTCAATTTGGGAGCTCTCGAAGAACTTGGGGTCTGCCAAGGGGACGTCGGGCAGCCCCTTTAGAAGATCACGCGGAATCGGGTACGATGGCAGGGTGCCAGCCAGTTGCGGCAGCACATATGCTGCAGTCTCTAATTGTAACCCGGGTCTGGCAGGTGACCGAATTGAAAAGTGGCATAATTTGGTAGACTGCGCAGAAATGGACTGATTAAGGCCGGAGATTTGGGCTTGAATTGTCTTGAAAGGGAGCTTAATCAAGTTGAACAGCCTTTCCGTGATGAAAGTCGCTTCGGACCCTGAGTCTATTAAGGCTCGTGCTTGGAAATTGCACCCGAGATGACACACGTTAATGAGGGCGGTGCCCAATAGGACGGCTCCCGAACCAGAAGCGAAGCACACTTGTACATCAGAATGTTCGTCTGAGCCACCGGAACCGCTGGGAGTGGATTCGGGTTGGTGTCTCGTTGACGCCGACGGACTTGGAGCGGTTGCGAAGGGGTTACCGCGGTGTAGAAGAGTGTGATGCCGGCTATGGCAGATAGAGCAGCTGTGGGCACTCGTGCAGTCCCGTTGCTGATGCCCTCGTGCGAAACAGTTTAGGCAGAGCTGCTTCCTCTTGATATAGTCGGAGCGACCACTCACATCCATTTCAAGAAAACGTGGACATAATCGAGCAGGATGATTCTCGCCAGGACAGAGATCGCACCCCTTGGGGGCAGAAGCCACTCGGGTCTCGTACGAGTTGAGCCTGCGAATTGGCGCGCTCGTGGGTGCCGATCTCGGCGGAACTGGCCCGGATCCGCTAGGCCTAACGTCGTCGATGGCCTCCAGGGTGCGATGACGCTCTGTCAAAAAGACATCTAACTCCTTCCATGTTGGAATTTCGGCTTTATTGTGGATGGATTGCTCCCACAGCGAAAGTGTGATTTTGGGAAGCTTGGTGGACACCATATAGACCAGGATACAGTCCCAAGCTTCGACTTGAATCGAAGACATCTCTAAGGCTGCCAGGCAGCTTTGAATTGTGCCCTGCAGATCCTTCAGCGCGACTCCGGATTCCTGAGGCACAGCCTGGATATTGAAGAGGATCTTTAACTGGCTGTTGACCAGCAACCGTCGATTTTCGAAGCGTTCGGTGAGGCTTCGCCATGCTGAGGCGAACCCTTCATTGGTGAGGGGGGCCTTGGACACGATGGCATTCGCGTCGCCACTGGTCTTGGAAAGGAGGTGGAACAACTTCTCAACCGGGGTGATACGAGAGTTGTGTATGTAAATCGCCGTGAACAGGTCTCTAAAAGTGGGCCAACGAAGATAGTCGCCCGCGAAAACCTCTGTGTCCACTGGTGGCAAACGACACCCGCTGGGAGCGGGTGTGTGGACACTATTAGCCGCCCAATCAGACTGAGAGGCGGCTTGTGAAATTGTTTCCTCAAGTTTGGCAACACACTTCGAATAAACGGAATAGCAGTAGCTGTACTTTGACTCCAGCACTGTCGAGGTGTCCGCGCCGTCGTCTGACGCGGAGAGCAGTTCGGAGCAGCTCTCATAACCTTTCTCCACCTTTTCCCACAGGGCCCTTATTTGGTCCCTATGGACTTTACACATGAAGGGGGAAAATTGTTCAGTCTCCGGTGTGCCCGGGGTGTGGAGATTCGCCTCGAATTGACTGACACGGTCTGTTGTGGCAATAAATCGTTTGAGAGCGACGTCTATCGCTTTTTGTGCCATTTTGACTACTGACCGAGTTAATCTAGGCGAGGACCCAGATAGTGTGTCGACGGATTCGTCGCTCCTTGCTCTTGGAATGGCAGCGGTAGCCTTTGGCTTCAGTTGAGACGCCCGCGGGGATGCGGATTGGGACCTATCCAAACGGATGGAGGGAATCGGACGCGGTTTCTTATCGTCTCCCGTGGGCATTCTAGGAAGCAAACGCTGCTGATCAGTGCTTGCCAATTGTCGAGCGGGAGGACGGTCACACTAAACGCAATCGAATGGAGGTACTAAGTGTAGATACGTATTTATTGTTAATTATTGAGATGGGGATGTATCTGAGCCCAGGCCGCCACGTACGGGTCGGGTTTCTGCAAACAAATCAAAGGAATCAGAATTAAATCAATCAGTGAGATTTTGATGAGTGAAGCATTGGACGGGTGGAATTAATAAACAACTCAGTTCTTAGTCTCGGGAAACTAAAGCTCGCCTATATGATGGCGAGAGTTTAAGCGGCAACAACAACACGCACGGCTTCTGCGGCGGCGAAGTGGATGAGAAATAATAAATAAACAACCCCAGCGCTGTGGATTTAATTGTTCCCAACCGAGGAGCTGGACTTAAAAGCTCGGTTCTTGGTCGCGGAGAAAAACTCGCTGTGTTATGCCGACGGCGAGCGGTGCTGATATGATGGCCGGAAATTAAGGGGCAACAACAACACGCACGGCTTCTGCGGCGGCGAAGTGGATGAGATATAATAAATAAACAGAACAAGCGCAGTTGCACCGGTGCGGATTGAATTTGGATGTTGGTTATGCAAGTATTCGTCGGACAAATGTTAATGTCGTACACTGCAAGCCGCAAATGTTTAATTATTCCAATCCGAGGAGCTGGACTTAAAGTTCTGTTCTTGGTCGCGAATAAAAGTCGCGCTGCGTTATGCCGACGGCAAGCAAAACAGCAACGACAACACGGCCTCTGCGACGGCGAAATTGAAAAAGAATTAAACACTCGCGGTTGCGTAGGAACTTTATTTGTGACGTTTGGCTCACTTTAGATTGACTTAATAGTTGGTTTTAATATTATATGGGTTTGTGTTATTTATTTTTATATTTTGTTATTCCTGAAATCGGAGGTAGAAAATATCATACATATATGGAATTATTAATTTGGAGTATGGGTAGGAGCTTGTGTTGGCACAGTGGAGCGTCGAGGAGTGGACTGTATTAAGCTGCGCGAACAGAAAATTGTGTATGGAGACGGCACAAAAAATCAAATCTGGCGGCAGCGGTAGCCTGTTCTGCGAACAGAGTAAAACTCCCGAAAACAGCGCACACCAGCGGCCCGATATAATATATATATATATTATATATATATATATATATATATATATATAATATATATAATAATTGCTTTTGTCCGCTACACTTATTTTACTGTTCACTATCTATGCACGGATCGGTGTGCATATGTACACATGTATGTGCAAAAAAAGTTCGCCGTTGTATGGCTACACATAGGCCTCGGCCGTTGGCAAGCTGATGGGCAACGGAAAATGGAAGAGACGACGAGGAAAATGGCAACGCACACAAGCGGTCGCCGATCGAAATTTTCGCGGAACGGAGGCGAATGGAAATGGTAATTCTTCACTGCCTTGGTGTCAGGAAAACTCGGACTGGGAGTTGACACGCAAAAGAAGGAAATATCTGCAAGAGTGCGACCGAAATTGTGTGTTCGGCCCACTGTTGCAGATCGACAGTGAAGATAGGCGAAGAAGGAAATGTTGTACTTATCTTGGCGGATATTTGCCGGTGATTTGGAGGATATCCTTCATCAAAATCCGGCTCGAAGGACCAAATGTTTGGGGGGGCGGTCCTGCCCGTAAAGAATCCTTGTCGGAGGCCAAAAAAATCCCACGTCGCAAAACGGTGCAATAACCCGTCGGGGTTCGAAATAGGAAAATATAGCGGGGGCGTCGTGGGGTAGCGTCAGCTTTATTCGGCTTCATACATAAGACTAACTTAACATAACTTAACATAAAGCCGAGCTCCCGGTCGCTTTGCCTCGTTAAAGCGAGAGCGGGAGATCGGTGGTGCTCGGAGTGTGAGCGCAAGGCGGGGGACAGAAAGCTCGCTCCTGAACCGAGGCGGCACAGTGGGCCCCTCACTAAACATATCAACAAGTGTACGTAAAACATTTACAAAATAAAAAATTTAAACATTTTAAAACAAAAAATATAAACATTTACAAAAAATTATAAACAAAAAATAAAAAACAAACAAACAAAGTGAAAGCCAAAACAAATTAATCAACGAAAACAAGAAAATAATTTCAACATCGTCACCACCATCAAATCCAACAAAAGCAACATCATGAATTCCTCCAACGCCAACAACACCAACAACGCCATCACCTCCAACAGTGGAATTCACTGCAAATATTGCAAGATTGATTTACCTAGAGGTGTGGAATGGAAAAATCATATCCGCACAGAAGCCCATAAATTGTTTGCCACACAACATGTGAATGGTTGCGTGAAGCAAATTCTGGATGGATTCAAGGGACGAATCCTCCAGTACATGTATGTGAATGAGGGAGCTGCAGTCAGAAACCCTGCTGAATTCCTTAATGAAGCGGGTCTTGCATTACTCCCTCATATGGAAAGAGTACTGAACTCACATCATTGCTCAAAAGTCAATTTTGAGATCTTTGGAGAGTACATGCTTGTGAAAGAGCATGATACACGTGTGGAGACAAAGTCATTTCAGAGCAAAATGACATTCATTACGTCAGCATCCAATTTAATTGCATATTTCAATTTCCATAAAGAGGAACTTGAAGTAAAAATGAGCGAGTTCCAAGAAAGGGATAGCGGATGGACTCTAACTCGCATCCTCAGAGTGGAAATGAACCTTTTTAAATGTGATCCATTGAAAGGATCTGGATATTTCAAGTTGCCTGCAAATCTTGAGAAAAAAAATGCAGTTATAAATGTCCAAAACAATGACGAGTATTGTTTTAAGTGGGCAATTCTTTCGAGCTTTTCTAAAAATGAAAAGCCGCAGCGATGCTCAACATACAGGGTGGATATAAAATCACCTGTAATTTATGTTCAAGGAAACATAATTTTGGATTTCACCGGCTTAAATTTCCCAGTGAAAGTAAAAGAAGTGAAAAACTTCACAGCTCAAAATCCACACATTAGTTTAAATGTGTTTGGATTTGATGAGGAAAAAAATAAAGTGATTGGACCACTTTATTCGGATGGAGTGGAAAAGTCTATCCACATTAACTTATTGTTTTTGGATGGACCAACGGCTAACGTTCCTGGACATTACGTTTACATTAGAAATATGTCAAGGTAAGTACAAAGAAAACACAAAAAAAAAAAAAATAAAATAAAAATAAATAAATAAATAAAAATATATAAATATAAATTAAATACTAATTAATATTATTAAATTACTTTTTTAGATTACTGTCTTCGCAATTGGGAAAACGGCAGATGCAACGATTCTTCTGCAACAAATGCTTGAGTTATTCAACGAATAACGAGAGAGCAGAAAAACATGCGGAAATATGTAGCAGTGTGGTCACCGAAGCACCACATCCCAATGCGACAGAGCTGGAGTACTCAAATTTCAATCGCCAGCTGGAGGTGCCCTTCATTGTGTATGCTGATTTTGAATGTATACTAGAGCCGATGTCAGTAGCAGTAAGTGAAAAAACTAGAATAATTAATAAACATGTAGCCATATCATTTGCATACTACATAAAGTGTGCATTTGATTCTAGTTTAGATAAGTTAGTTTTAAAGACAGGTGCGAATGTGAGTCGCACTTTCATTGACTCGTTAACGTCCGATTTGTCCGATATATATCAGAATCATATGACTAATATAGTACCATTAAACATGACCCAACAGGATATTTCTAAATTCAATGATTCACTTAATTGCCATATTTGCAAGGGTCAACTATTTAATGACAAAGTGCGGGATCACTGTCATTTTACAGGTAGATTTCGAGGTGCAGCTCATAATGAGTGCAACCTCAAATTTAAAATTGGTAATTTCATTCCAGTGTTCTTTCACAATTTTTCAAAATACGATGCGCATTTGTTTGTGAAAGAGCTCGGGGAAACCGAAGGTGAAATTCGTGTAATTCCAACGAACAAGGAATTATATATTGCAATTTCCAAATATATACCTGTAGGAAATAATACATTAGAAATTAGATTTTTAGACTCTTTCCGATTTATGTCCTCTAGTCTAGAGACTCTGGCTAGTAATTTAAATGATGAACATTTAAATGTTTTAAAGAGTCAATACCCAAACAGAGAAGATTTTTCCCTTCTTCGTAGGAAAGGTGTTTTCCCCTACGAGTATTTTGATTCAACTCAAAAACTTGAAGAATCTTCTCTTCCATCTCGTGAAAACTTTTATAGTCATTTGACAGAAACAGAATGTACTGAGGCTGATTACGCACACGCGTGTAAAGTTTGGAGTCACTTCAAGTGTCAATCACTTAAAGACTACCTTGAACTTTATTTAAAAACTGATGTTTTATTGTTGTCCGATATTTTTGAAAATTTTAGAGTAATTTGTTTAAAAATACATGAGCTTGATCCTGCTCATTATTACACAATTCCTGGTTTGTCTTGGGATGCAATGCTAAAAAGTACACAAATAACCCTCGAATTGCTCACAGATATCGATATGATTAGATATATTCAGTGTGGAATTCGAGGGGGTTTAGTACAAAGTAGCCATAGGTATACCAAGGCAAACCACAAATACCTTAAAGATTTTGATTCCACAAAAGAGTCTGAGTTTTTAATGTATGTAGATGCTAATAATTTGTATGGTTGGGCGATGTCTGAGCCCCTACCCTATGGGGAGTTTAAGTGGCTGGAATCAAATGACTTGGAAACGTTTAACGTTAACAACATTAGCGAGGACAGTGAGTTTGGGTATATTCTTGAGGTTGACTTAGAATATCCATACTCACTTCATGATCTACACAACGATCTTCCCTTTTGTCCAGCCAACAAGCTCCCCACAATAAATTCCAATGTTAAAAAATTAATAGCAGATCTCCATGACAAGGAGAAATATATTATTCATTATAGAACTTTACAACAGTGTATGTTGAATGGTTTGAAGCTTAAAAAGATTCACTCCATTATTCAATTTAAACAGAAGCCCTGGTTGAAAATATATATTGATATTAACACAGAGCATAGAACCAGGGCTAAAAATACTTTTGAAAAGGACTTTTTTAAGCTCCTAAACAACTCCATTTATGGAAAATGTTTACAGAATAGCCAGAAGCATGTTGATGTGCGTCTAGTCACTGAATGGGAAGCTCCACCCATTGGCCCACAAGGCGGACGTCCAAGGTTATGCGCGAGGGACTTAATAAGTCGTTCCAATTTTCATAGCGCAACAAAGTTTACTGACAAACTGTATGCCATTCAACTAAATAAATTACGAAACGTTTGTGATAAACCATTATACTTGGGTTTCGTAATTTTAGAATTATCCAAATGGAAAATGTATGATTTTCATTATTCATATATGAAACCCAAATTTAATGAAGCACTGAAACTGAATTATATGGACACCGATTCATTTATTTATTCAATAAAAACGGAAGATTTGTATTCAGACATTAGGAATGATGTTGAGTATAAATTTGATACCTCTGACTATTCAGATGAATTGGCTAGGAAGTATAATTTTGTACAGTGTAATAAGAAACGGTTAGGTTTCTTCAAGGATGAGTTGAATGGTAGATCAATGACAGAATTTGTAGGGTTGCGATCAAAAATGTATGCTTACACATCGGACAGTGTAGGTAATCAGCCTCAGAAGTGTGTTAAAAAAAACAAGGGTATAAAACGTAGTTGTTTACAAAAAATAACATTTGATGGCTATAAAAGTTGTTTGTTTACTGGTCAGCAAGAATCTGATTCTATGCATATTTTTAGATCTAGAGGACATGATATAAGTACAGTAAAAATAACTAAAATTACATTAGACAATAAAGACGATAAAAGAATAATATGTGATGATGGAGTTTCAACTCTGGCGATAGGTCATTATTCAACAGTTGAACAAAAAATTGTAGAGGATATGTCAACTTTGGAAGCTCGATCAAGGGTTTGGCAAAGCCAAATTGAGAGCTCTCAAAGCAGTAATATTACAGCTAACCTAAAAAGAAAGTTAAAAGACAATGAAAGTGCGATTCACAAAAAAATGGTAAACCTTATAGAACATTTTAGTTCAGATTACTATTTAAAGAAACTAAATTAAATTAAAAATTATAAATAAAAATAAAAAAATATGTAAATAAAACAATTGCTTTAAGCTTGTATTTTAATTTATTTTTTATTGTTTAAATGTTTAAATCTAAGTTATTAAATTAGAAAATAAAGTCTAATGTATATAATACTAAAGATAAAATTGTTAAAAATACTTAAAATAAAAAAAAAAAACAAAAAAAAAATATTTCTCCATGTGTTTCAATTATTACAAAATTTCAGATTGTTCAATCCAACTGTCATCAGTTTTTGGAAAATTTAGCCAGCGAACCAGAACTCTATCACCTTTTCTTTTCAGCACCTTCTCAACTAGGTATTCATTAGGAAAACGGGTTTTTTTCAGTTCTTCTTTATAAAATCCACCCTTAATAGGAATACCCTTTAAATCTTCAAGTAAGTATGTTGTGGGATAAGTATTTTGTATTTTTACAATTCTAAAGATTTCTGTGCTCCAATTTGGAGTATATGACTTTTCAAATACCCCTTTATATTTACTAATTCTCACATTTTCACCCATTTTAAGTTTGCTACCTGTAAATTTTTTTATGTTATTGTATACTGTTTCCAAGATATGTTTCTCATTCCCAGTGTTTACATTAATAGGAGCCATTTTTATTGTTCTATGTGTTTTATTGTTGTAAACAGAAATTAGTCGTTTATACATATCAATCCACTTATAAGTTCCATTAAAACTAAATTCTCTCCACATGAGTTCTTTTAATGTCCTGTTAAATCGTTCAACAATGGAAGCTTTTATGGTGCTAAAGGTTGAATAATGATTAATTTTATATCTATTCATTAATGTATTAAACTGAGAGTTAAAAAACTCTTTTCCATCATCTGTTTGAAGATTCTTAGGTACTCTACCACCTGCCTTGAATACTTTTTCCATTGCCTCAGTTACTTCTTTTGCTTTTTTTGATTTAATTGCTTCACCCCAAGCAAATTTAGAAAATGTATCAATAACTGTTAGCAGGTACCGATATCCATTATTTGATGAAGCATACTTCCCCATTTCTACCAGGTCAACTTGAAATAAATGATCAATACCCTTTGTAATGACTTTACGACGTAAAAAATGTTTACGCGATGGAGCGTGTAATTCATTAATAATACCCCGCCTACTCATATTTAAGTACAAACTAAAATTAAAACTAAAATTACATTAAATGACTTATATTGTAATACACTATATTCTAACGAAAAATGAGTTATTTAGAAAATCTAATTTTTTCAATCATGCTTGAAATAACTCCTTCAAGTCTATCCAATCTGTCTTGAATATCTGCAGTTGCAACATCAGGTATTGTTAGAATGAATTCTTTTTGATGAGAAATAATTGAATCCCTTAGGCTCTTTATGGAGTTGTCAACATATTCCTTGTCAGCTACAGTTTCATTTTGAGGACCACCTTTTTTATGTATATTAAAGTTGCCTTCTGTATCAGTATCAATCGCCTCAAGACCGTTAAAACTTTGACCAGTTTCTTCTTGATATTTTGAAATCAATGATGTTAGAGAAAATCTTAGCTCGTGTATAGCCTGATCAACATACTCCTTGATAACTATATCACCATTCTCTTTTGGAAAACCACCATTTTTAATACGTCTTCTTTGAATATTAAAGTTGCCATCCGTATCTAGATAGAGTCCTGGTCCTGTTTTCTCGTATCGTTTTAACTGAGTAGCGCTCTGCTTTTCATGTATATAGCGTCCGAACTTGTCAACGGACATGATGATTATAACCTCGTTTCTTCATAAATGATGAAATATATATAGTATATTAATGAATTATTTGAGCCTCTCTTAATTCTTCAATTATAGACGTTATTTCATTTGTGTGACTTGTATTTCCTGCAGATTGTGATGCCATTAATAGTTGTAATCGCTCAACCAATTCATTGGGATCATCCCAATATACATAATTTGGCTTATTCATATCAAGTCTCATGAATCCAGTCCCAGTTATCATTGATTTATTAGATTTTGGTGTAGATTCGGCAATAGGTGATTTAGTTAAAAGAGGCTTAATAATTTCCGAATACTTCAAAGCCCTTGTTCCTTTCACCTGTCCATTTGTAAGAAAGTTCCTTCGATAGACATTCGTTTTAATTAAAATTTGTCTATAAATTTCCAATTCATTTGCATTATAATTTTGTGGAAGATGATGAAATATTAAAGAATATAATCCATTTGTAAGTTGCCAGTTTTCTCCATCATCAAATTTAATTGTATTGTTTGAAACAATTATATGACTACTCCCAAGCATTAATTGACCATTTTCATTTTTTCTAGGACCATATGTCTTATCCAAAACACGTTCTCTTGCCAGTTCACTAATGTTGAAATTTTTTATACTCTCCTCCTCAGGTTTCGATGAATGTTCAATTATCGAAGGGGTTGTGTGAAGAGGGAGTTTACTTGTTGCCACAGGTGATGAAATAGGAGAGACAGGGTCCTCTTCCTCCTCCTCTATAGCTGGTTGAGAATAGAATTGATCATCATCATCATCAACATCAACTTCATCATTAATATTCATCGCCCAATCATATGATTTGACTTTATTATCATTATATTTAGGGCTTGAGTTTAGTTTATTTGTATCATAAAATAAAAGTTTCCTCTTCTTATTCATATGAAGAGTGTCAAAGTCTGATGATGTATTTTTTTCATTAGTTTTTATTTCACTCTTTGTATTTCTATAATCCTTGGGTAACAAATGATGTAATTTTTTATTATCATTAATAAGTTCATGTAATGGCTCTGTTATAGGTTTAAATGTTTCTTCAAGTCCCATAATATTTTGGTTTTGATGTAGTTTTAATTCAGAGAATTTTTTTTTTAGAGCATTTCTACTTTTTGTCAATTGACTTAAAATATTTTCATTCATTGTGATAAATTTGAGAGTGATGTATAGTTATAAAGTGAAATGATATTACTCCTTTGCATGTGAAAAATGTACTGAAAAATAAACCTTGATGCAATTAAATATATATATATATATATATATATATATATATATATATATATATATATATATATATATATATATAATCGAAATCATAAAGGATATCTAATTATAGAATCAGACCTGGTAGCTGATCAGTTAAACAGCTCTGGTAGCTGATCAGTTAAACAGCTCTGGTAGCTGATCAGTTAAACAGACCTGATAACCTGATCAGTTAAACAGACCTGATAACCTGATCAGTTAACCAGACCTGATAACCTGATCAGTTAAACAGACCTGATAACCTGATCAGTTAAACAGACCTGATAACCTGACCAGTTAAACAGACCTGATAACCTGATCAGTTAAACAGACCTGATAACCTAACCAGTTAAACAGACCTGATAACCTGATCAGTTAAACAGACCTGATAACCTGACCAGTTAAACAGACCTGATCAGGTGATTAGACCTACTGGTCAACCAGTTAAATATATATATTCATTCTGAAAAATTAAAATACTAAAAGAAACAATTTTTCCATTTCCCAATTCCCAAAATTAAAAAATGTTTAAATTTTATTTTATATTATATTTATTTTTTCATTTTATTAATAAGCTGAAAGCAAATTCCCCATTTCCCATTGCCGATTAAAAAAATTTTTATATTTAATTTTAAAATATTTATTTATTTAATTTTTTGTTTCTTTTTTTTTACATTTTTAATTGGAAATCCAAATTTCCATCTTCTAATTTAATTAAATAATACCTTTTGACTGAAAAGAAATCTAGGATACAATCCTCTATTGCGTTATACCTCTCAGGGAGGTAAACATAATGTTGATCTAGCTCCAACCTAACGTTGGAGCCAAATTTACCAGCGGTCCTGCTGGCTGAAAATATTTCAAACCCCGTATTAATCGGGAGTTGATTAATGTTGAGCTTGCCTTTAACTCTACACGAGTTAAAGGCAAGCATTAGAGGATCCTCCTCTATGTCCTTCATTAATGCATCCAAATCCTGTTGGGTCACCCCAGCAGGTAAATTGGATGCTGAGGTCTTCGTCATCGTGTTGGTGGTGGTGGTGGACCTCATCTTTTTGTTGTTGCTGTTGTTGTTGCTGGTGCTGGGGTTCATGATGCTGATGCTGGTGCTGGTGCTAGTGATTGGTGGTGCTGGTAGCTGGTGCTGGTGCTGATGCTGATGCTGGTGCTGGTGCTGGTGCTGGTAGCTGGTAGCTGGTGCTGGTGCTGGTAGCTGGTGCTGGTAGCTGGTGCTGGTAGCTGGTGCTGGTAGCTGGTGCTGGTAGCTGGTGCTGGTAGCTGGAGCTGATGCTGCTGGTGCTGGTGTTGTTAGCTGGAGCTGTTGCTGGTTCTGGAGCTGATGCTGGTGCTGGTGCCGACTGCTGGTCACTAAATGATATTTTCATCCAGGAACTGACTGAATTTATACCCAAACAAGGACTGCATTTCTTCTCCCACTCTTAGTTACAGGTAGTTGGAGAAAGGGTCAGAAGGGTTAGATAAAAAACGTCTCAGGACGTTAAAGCATCATTAGCAGTGAAACAGTCCAGCAAGAATTTTAGACATAAGTGCCCGCAGTTAACAGTCCCAAATTTTTGGAATCGTCGATAGTTATACCTAATGTTTTTACCCAAATATAAAACTACTTCTATTGGTGGTTGTAAATTTCCAAAACTGTCGAAATAATATGAATCTAATCCTTTCTTAAAATACGCTACCCAATGCGTTCCATTTGATGAAGAGTCTGCTAAGTTAATTATCCCACACTCAAGATGATGTGGAAATTTTGATATCCCGTCTTTCATATAGACTCCTCGAAAGTGTGGAATATTTTTAAAGCCAAACCTCATTAAGTCAAAGTTGGATAATGCCCTGTTGGGTAGCTCATTTAATAGTTTTTTTGAGTATGTTTTTGTTGTTTATTTTTTGAAACTGAAATCCCATATCCTTTCCTATATGGTTGTAAATATAAACCTTCACCCAACGCAACTGATTCCATTTTTCTATTATGTCTCTGGTTTTCCTGCAGCTGTGCTTTCGCCATTCTTGCATTGTTAATTGTCTTTGCAATTGCCGCACTGCCTGAAGCCAAACTTCCTACAGCACTTAGAGCTGTTAAAATTGGAACAAGTGGCAAGAAGCCTCCTATTTTGGGTACATTGATAACCCGTGGGACTATAACATTTTTCCTACATCCCATTGTGTTTGATACTGCTTTGCGTGCTACTTTTATAGCATTCAATATGTCCAGCGGTTTTTTCTTTTTCAATTCTTTCGTCGCTTGCTTGATTATTGATGCAAGCGATTTTTTTACTACCTTCTTTTTCATTTGCTTTGTTCCCATTCCAAACTTTTTCTTAGCCTTGATCATGTTTGTTACAAAATATGCTGCAGCTCTCTCTCCAATACTACTGTCATTAGCTTTTACACGATCCCAAGCCCTATCAATTAAAATAGAGTCCGCTTTATGGCGATCACCCAAGTCCTTACTTTTTGAATACTCTATATCATGGATTCTACACGCTTCGTCTAAACCATTAATTCCACGATCACCTCGGGCTAATCGTTTCTCCAGCTTAGTACCAGGTCCACAAAAATTATAACCAGGTAAATGAGCCTCAAAGGGAAGAGCATTAATTATATTATTTACGAGACCAGTACCCTGTTTGACATTTGTTTTATTACTGTTTATGTTATAAAGATGTTTACCCATTTTATATCAACCTCAATTATCAAAAGATTGTCATTGAATGAAGTACTTATCACAATAACATGCGTTTATTAAGACAAAATAAAAGCATTGTAGTTAGAAATATTGAGGGTGGAGGTCATGGAGAGAATAAACCTCCACGCCACAGTACTTTATTACCAAATACAATTAGAGCATTAATTGTTGGACCATCAAACTGTGGAAAAACGAATGTGATGATAAGCCTTATCGAAAGTCCAAATGGTCTCAAATTTGAAAATATTTATGTATTTTCAAAGAGCTTGTATCAACCGAAATATCAGTATTTGGAAAAACTAATTAAACCAATACAAGGGATGGGATACTACACATTTTCAGCGAATGATGAAGTTTTATCCCCACAGGAAGCTAAAAATAATTCAATTTTAATATTTGATGATGTTGCTTGTGAAAAGCAGGACAATATACGTAACTATTTTTGCATGGGACGTCATAGAAATATTGATTCATTCTACTTATCACAAACCTATACACATATACCGAAACATTTGATTCGGGATAATGCAAATTTTATAATAATGTTTAAGCAAGACGATTTAAACATGCGTCACATATACAAAGATCATGTAAACAGTGACATGGACTATGAGTCTTTTATGAAAATTTCACGAAAGTGTTGGGAGGAAAAATATGGATTTCTACTAATTTCGAAAGATGATGAAATGAATACTGGACGATATCGAAAAGGATTTGATCAATTTATTATACTTTAAAAATATGTATTAATAATCATATAACTGTACTAAGATGATGGTTAACAAGACAGTTAAGAATCAAGCTTCATAATGACTACATCGCTGACAATTGCTTTAACAGGAAACACTTCTGTTATTAGTGAAACATTTTTCCCACAAATTGAATTAAAACGAAATTATGAATGTGCTCTCATTGATTTTTATACATTTAATTCAATACCGAATGTGGATATGAGGAACAATCTATTCCATATTGGGAATAAAGTCATAGAAATACCTGTGGGTTCATATGAGTTTGATGACATCACTAAATATATTTTTAATAAGCTTAAGGAGTATCAACTTCATGACAGCATCAAAATTGAATGTAATAGTAATACATTTCAAGTTCAAGTTGTCACTAAAAATGAAACAGTATATTTTAACCATGAACGATCAATTGGACAACTATTCGGATTTAATAAACGAAAATTAAGACCACATGATAATGAAATTTACAGCTCGGATAATCCTATAAATATTTTAAAAATTAATTCTATTAGATTGGAATGCAATATTATTAGTGGATCATATGTAGGGAATAGACCAAATCATGTGCTTCATGAATTTGGAATCAATGTGCCCCCTGGTTATAAAATGAACATTACACCACGGAATTTAATTTATTTACCTGTGAACTGCAGAGAAATAAGCACACTAGAAGTACGAATAACTGATCAGAACGGAGATTTAGTTGATTTGCGTGGAGAAACTGTTTCCATTCGTCTACACCTACGACCAACAGAATGATAATATACAATAAAAAGCAAGTCCTTCGCCCCCTTATCGACATTAATAAATCAAAAGCTGAAGTGGAAACATCACCATCTCAAGGAGCTTCAAACCAACGACCTGCACTATCATTAAAAAATAAATTGATTTTAAAATCACTTGGCTTTAATATTAAGTAAAGTTTTTAAATTACTAATCAAATGAATGAAATTTTCCATGTTCAAGAAAAGCCTATCAATGATGAGAGCATCATTAAAAAGGAATTTCATACATATCATCCATATCAACAAAACTTTAAAACAAATGATGAAGTTCGCATCACAATACAAAACCAAGATTTATATGTCCTTCCAAGTGAAAGTTTTCTCCACTTTGAAGGCACTCTTACCAGAATTATTGATAAAAATACAGGAGCAACTACTACAAACGGAGTTGATGGACTGCTTAAAAATAATTCCATGGCATATTTTTTGGATGAAATAAGATATGAGTTGAATGGATGTGAGCTGGATAGGACCAGGTTCACTGGTATTACATCAACTCTCAAAAACTTTCTTTCAATCGGACAACAGGAGGGTCATTTATATCGCAATGCTGGATGGAATGGAGGAGATGATGTCAAGTCTGGTGGTCATTTCACCTTTTCAGTACCACTTAAAATGTTAATGGGATTCGCTGAAGACTATAAGAAAGTTGTATTAAATTGTAAACATGAACTCATTCTCCTACTAGCTAAAAATACAGATGATATGTTTATTAAAACAGTTGATGGTAAAACACATAATATTGCAATACATAGTATCAGTTGGAAAGTGCCTCATATTGTTCCAAGCGATAGTGCAAAAATTAAAATGTTCAATGTAGTTAAAAGTGGTAGTCGTCTCCCCCTCTCATTCCGTAGTTGGGATTGTTATATAAACCCAACATTAGTACAGGGAACACATCATGTATGGAATGTCAAGCTGGCTGCAAATAGAGAAAGACCTCGGTTTGCTATCATTGCTTTTACCTTAGATGGTCAACTAATTTCAAACAATTTGAGAAATGCGAAGGTATATCTAAATTCCGATGTTTATCCCTATGAGGATTTAAATATTAAATACAATGAAAATCGTTTCGCTGTCTTGTATGATATGTATGCAAGATTTCAAGAGAGCTACTACAATAGAGAGCCCCATCCACTTCTATCACCGATGGAATTTAAGAGTAAGGCACCTATTGTTGTTATTGATCTCTCCTATCAGAATGAGTCAGTCAAATCGGGACCGATTGATGTTAAAATTTCGACTGAACTAACTGCTCCTAGTGAGATGAATACAAAGGTATATTGCCTTCTCATTCATGATCGTCTAGTTGAATACACTCCATTGACTGGATTAGTGCAACGTATTGTCTAAGACATTGAAAAACATTTCATCATTCAATTTTTGGAATTCGTTTCAAGCAGACGTCCAAGGAATAAAAATCATCAAACAACAAGTCTAATAAAATTTTTTAATAATATTACAAAATGATTGCACACAATGGAATAAATAATACATCGAATATTGAAATCATTGTATTAAAAATAAACAATTTTTTGAAAATGTTTAAACAAAAAATTTTCCCTGAACATGTAAAATATCTTGAAGAGTCATTAAGTTATTTCTGTAAAAGGATATCTGATACTCCAATGATTAGCAATGTACATGGAGAACATTTCTCATCTTGTTTTTGGGCTCAAAATGATGTAAGCCATGGAGTTGATACCTGTGCATGTCATTTTTATACTGTACGCTCATTCAAATGCTTAAAAATAATAAAAATGTATATTAATTTAGAACATCGCTTTTAATCATTGTACTTGAATAAATAAATAAATATTTTAAAAGAAAATATAAAAACTATATTTTTATTTGGGAGTTGGGAATTCTTTTCAGATTTTTTCTTTCAGCACATGAATTTATTTTTCGTTGTTAATGGATATAGAGGATGTGTCAACTCATCCCTTAATTAAAGGAAAAATGTTTGTCTCTTAATTGATTTTTAAATGGATGGGGTATGGTGCCTGTCTTGATTGACTTTCCCTTTTCTTCGTTGGAAAATGACTTTTGAGAATGGGTTGTTAATTTTCCCATTTTTTCATCCATTCCAAACGACTTTTGAGAACGTGGTTAATATACCTTCCGCGATCCCATCTTTTAACCCAAGCTAACTAACTTCTCCTCCCTTTTTTAAATTGAAGAATCGTTGATGAACAAGTTTTTTCATGTCAATACAAGTGTTCTTTATTATCAACAATAAAAATGAGGCGCACATGTGTTATGTAACCTTTTTACCCTCCATCCCTCTTTGTTGATGATCAAACGTGTTTATCCTTTTCATTTCTTCTTGAATAGGCGTGAGTGGAGCGGTGGCATGCAACCTTTTCACCCCTCCCTTTTTTCATTGCGGTGATCGAACACAGGTATCACTGGTGTGCGCTGGTGCTTGTAACCTTTTCCTTTGTTGGAAGGGGGTTGCACACACGTGACCCCTTTTTTTATCATAAATGAAAATCTCGGTTGACGTTGACCCTTTCTTCCCTCCCTCTTCAATGCATTGTGTGATCGCAGGTGTGTACAGGCTTCTTGAAGGGGCATGAGTGCACAGGTGACATGTGACCTTTTCCCCCTCCATCCCTTTTTGGCTTGTGATTTGATCGTGGGAAGATGATTGAGCCTGGATCGAACACGTTTCGATATCGCTCCGTCGCATTCGCACTCGTAGCCGTATCGACTGCGTCCTCGCGGCGGTAGCGCATCTACACACGTTTTCTCACGTGTCCTCACACCATTCAATTAGTGACCCTAATCCATTTTTATTACCCTACCCTTTTAGGGATTGACAGGTGTCACTTAACCCTAATTTAATCTAATTAATGACCCTAATTAACGATTAAAGATCAAAGCTGTCCCGCTTCTGAGGTTTTCATACTACTTCTATGACTTCTTTCTATTGTTCCAACTGTCTGGTGGTGGTGTGCTGTGGATGTAATATTTTCAATCTTTAAATATTTGCTCAAATCGTCTATAATTGAATTCTTATATTCTGTTCCCATGTCCGTAATGAACGTCTTCATTGGACCGTACTTCAGGATAAAAGATTCAAATATTGCTTTAGCGACAGTATTAGCATTTTTATTTGGAACCTGGTATGGCAACTAAATACTTACTTAAATCACATATTAAAGTGACTGCATACTCATTGCCATTTTCTGATTTTGGCAGTGGACCAATGGTGTCCACTATCACTCTGTCGAAAGCATTTATTGGTGTGTCTGTAATTGTTAAAGGAGTCTTTATGTGTTTAGTTATTTTGGCTTTCTGGCATTTTTGTCATTTTCTTACGTACTCAGTTATATCTTTAGACATGCCTTTCCAGTAATAGAGTTAAAAGTTTTTGTTAAGAAAGTTTTTGATATGCCAGTATGACCTCCTTGAATTGGATTATCATGAAATGTAGACAAAATTGCTTCTTTTTCTTTTAAACTTGTTATTTGGGTCACCGGGTTGAGTAGCGTTACTCTTAATGTTTTCAAGATTTTATTGGCCATTAATTTAAAATTATCTATTGAAATATGTTCAAAGATATTTTCCCACGGTGCCACTTTGAGTTGGCTGATGATTTATATGTATATGATGTATACCGGCTTGAATTTCAAGCCTTTGGAAAAATTGAGCTAAGTCAATAACTCCATTAGTATATAAATCGCTAACATCATATCTTGCAGTAATTTTTCTGCCTTGTTTAAATAAACAAAACGAATTTTTTATCTGCAAGGTCACTACTTTACGTACTTCATCATTGTTTATGACGTCGTATACGTTGGGCTTAGAAGCTTTATTTAAAGATTGCATAGGCAATTCTTGTTTTTGATTTTCCGCGCGGAATTTTTGTCTACTTTGATATCTGGAAGTGACTTTCAATATATTTCTAGTTATACTTTGTAGATCTTTGATGGTTATCCTTGATAAAGCATCAGCTACATAATTATCTTTTCCCTTTAAATATTCGACTGTAAAATCGTATTCTTCTAGTTCGAGCCTCATACGTGTCAGTTTAGAACTGGGATTGACCATTGAGAAAAGGTATATTAAAGGTCTGTGGTCTGTTTTTATTAAGAAATGTTTTTCAT
The DNA here is from genome assembly GCA_035046265.1 of Drosophila bunnanda. Taxonomy (NCBI): domain Eukaryota; kingdom Metazoa; phylum Arthropoda; class Insecta; order Diptera; family Drosophilidae; genus Drosophila; species Drosophila bunnanda. The sequence goes on from JAWNOB010000141.1 coordinate 172,092, forward strand.
ATATATATGGTCTGAAATGTAATATCGCCCAATGAATTGCAGCTAATTCCTGCTCAGTAGTGCATTTGTTACTTTCACCTTTTGTAAATGCTCTTGATGCGTATGCAATGGGAAGTTGGAGACCATTATGGTTTTGAGTTAAAACCGCTCCACATGCTTGCTTACTTGCATCTGTTAATATACAGAATTCTTAGTGAAATCTGGGTATTGTAGCAAGGTAGGTTCCATAAGTTTTGTTTTTAAGTATTGAAATGCAATTTCACACTCATCCGTCCATTTAAAAGGAACATTCTTTTTACATAATCTTGTTATGTGCCGTGAATAGTCGGCGAAATTTTTTATAAAACGTCTATAATAGTTACAAAATGCTACGAAACGTCTAGCACTGTCCGCGTTGTGCGGAACTGGGTAGTTCATAATGACATCGTATTTCTTGTCATCTGGAAGTATTCCTTTATCAGTGCATTTATGACCTAGAAAAGTCACTTCATGCATAAAAAATGAACATTTTTCTGGATGTAACTTTAGGTTGTATTTCCTACATTTCTCAAAAACATCTGTTAAGTTCTTAAGCATATGTTTTTCGGAACAGCCAATTACTATTAAGTCATCCATATAAAGGAATGCTTGAGAAGGTTCTAGACCAGAGAACGCAATAGTCATCATTCTCTGAAACGAATTAGGGGCTATTTTTAATCCGAAGGGTAATCGCGTGAAACGATATGAGCCGTTGCTCGTTGAAAAAGACGTTATATCTCTTGAACCTTTTTCTAGTTCAATTTGATGGAATCCTGACATTAAGTCAAGACATGAAAAGTATTTTGCTCGACCTAGTTGATCCAAAATGTCATCAATTCTAGGTAATGGGAATTTATCAGATAGTAAATTTTTATTTATCTGGCGGTAGTCAATTACTAATCGCCATTTCTTTACATTTGACCCGGGGGATGATTTCTTAGAAACAAGTAACAATGGGCTATTGTATTCAGATACTGACGGTTCGACAATCCCGTCAGAGATTAATTTACCTACTTGCTTTTGTATTTCGTTCACCTGACTATGTGGGCTTCTATAGTTCTTTATACATACAGGTTCATCATCTTTTAATCTCAGTTTCTGTTTATAAAAATTATTTGTGGTTATTGATTCGGTTTCCAATCCGAATATATCGCTATACTGGGTGCATAAGCTAGAAAGCTGTGACTTGAACTGTGGAGGGAAGTTATTTGAAAGTTGTGATAGTACGGATTTTTTTCTATTGTCTGAATTTGTGTTGACTACATCGTAGTTCGAAAGTGATTCATATGTTAGGTTATTAGTACTGACTAATTGGTCGGTATTTGTTGTGTTTAGTAGTCTTATGAAGGCATTATTAGATGTTGCTATGGTATTTGCAATATAAATGCCATGCTGAATTTCCTGATTTGGAATGAATACACTGTCTTCTCTCGAGTTAAGCTCAATTTTCCGAACAACTTGGGATCTTGCTGGCAGAAGTATTGAATTATTGCCAGAACTATAAGTTTAGGTACATTAATTGGAAATTTTAAATTATTGGGTCTAATTATAAGCCAATCTTCAGATGGCTTGAAGTCTAATTGACAGTTGAATTTTTTTATAAAGTCGATGCCTATTATTCCATCGCATGGAATTGGGAAATCTGAATTTAGGATATTAAAATCGTATGGAATTATGTATTTAGTTGTCTGTATCTCCAAAGAAACTAAACCTTTGGATTTGGTTATTTCTTGACTTATGCCTTTTATGTCTATGATGTGATCATCTTGGATGTTTTGGAAGTTATCCGAAGTTTCTTTTAAAATGGAAATGTCTGCACCTGTATCTATTAAAAAGATAAGCTCTTTTCCAGCTACATTGAAAAATGAAACGAATATATTTTGGCTGAGATTAATGGTGTGAACTCTGACTTCTTTTATTATTGAGTATTTAAAGGGCTTTGGGAGTTTCCCGAAGTGTTTTGGTTAGTACTTTGTGTAATTCTGACATTACTTTGATTATTGCCATTGGGCCCTCGGTACGAGTTTCCACCGCCTCTATAGTTTCCTCTATATTGGCCTCGTCCTCCCCTGTTATTTTGGTTGTTGTAGTTATTGTAATTACCACGAGAATTACCTCTATAATTTCCACGTCCGCGATTTGAGCCGCGCTGTGGATAATTCTTGAAATATAGGACAGTATTTGACTGTCCAGTTGCTTCAGTGCAACTATTGACAAATTTGGAAACAGCATCGTTCATAGTACTAAAGATGCCAGCTTGAATGATAAGTTTTACCTTATCGATTGTGCAATTTTTAGTCATTGCTTTGACTGCATGCTGCGTGGAATAACTTCTGGCTAGCTCTAAGGGTAAACCATCCGTTATATATGCACCTTCTAAGGCTTTCGCCATCTGCTCAATTTCTTGTGTTTATTGGTTAGCAGTTTTATTGCGCTGCTGTAAGTTCATCAGCTTCGCTGATAATACTTCTACAGTTTCGCCCTTGACGTTGCCTCTTATTTTAGAAATCACTTCAGTAATTGTTGTTTCATTACCGATTAGATTTCTGGCGACACCTTTTAGCTTTGTTTTTATTATGGATACAGCTAATTCTTCGTGCTCGCCTTTTATTGATTCTATGGTATTATTTGTAAAGCATCAATGAAACTTGTTAAATTTTCAGCCTTACCATCAAAAACTGGTATAAGCTTGGATGCTGTATTAATAAAATCAATATTTGATTGTGCCATTGTGACAAAGTTATTTACTTTGTGTTCTATTACACTGGAGGTATCTGAATCTTTTGAATTGTCCAGATCAGTGTAAACCGCTGGAATAGTAAGATTATTCAAATCTTCATCCTCTATTTTGAGGTTTACTTTGGGAAGCTCTTCTGACTCTGATTCATTCGCTTCTGCTGATTCTGGGTCAGGTGCAGTGCCAACTGCTATTGGGGTGTTTAGAACGGTTGGTACCGATATTTCTAAACTGTAAATCAAAAGTTTCGATACCTGTGACCAATGATCTTGATTTAACCTTTCCCTGTGATTATGTATTAGCATTCGTGCTTCATTAAAGCACTCTACTAATATTTCAACATGCTTCCTAACCGTGTTCTTTTGGATAGGTCTATTCTGAGTTAGTGACTTATATGATCTGTCAAAATTAGTTTTAATGTTTGATAATTCTGTGTACAATTTGTTCCATTCCATGCCTTTAGTTTGGCCGTACTTTGTGAGAGGAATATATTGAAGTATTTTATATTTATTATTTTATTTTATTTTATTTTTTATTTCATTTTCTTAGATTTTTAGGTGTTAACATTTATGTGTGATCTGTTGTTTTTTCTTATTTTTATTTATTTTGCTCCTTATATTTTATCCAGGTCATTTCCCCGGCTCATATACCTTTTTTTCAGACAATTATTATGAAGCTTGTAAATCTTTAAAAAAAAAGCGGCGCACATAATAACAACAATGATTATTAAAAGTACATGTACCCAATATAGATCAACGTTGGTAGTTTCTACCTTGTTGATGACATTGGCAGTGGAATCCACTGTTTTTATATCCAACGTCATTTTGGTGGGTTTTGCATATACTTTTATTTGTGTTTCATTAAAATTATAAAGATCTTCTGTTGGCAATTTACTTATTGCATTACTGCGCATTTAAGTTAACAAGTTTCCTACCTAGTTTTTTGCGTAGCTTTACAGGCTACACGTCTAATCGAGCAGAAAAGGTTCCGCTCAATTTTACAAAATATTATATTATGGATATAAAAAAAAATATGCATCGCAGTGCAATCAAAAAAATTATGCAGCGCAGTGCATGGGAAAAAAAAATTTGTTGCTCCCAGGCTTGGTTTACTTCTTCCTTCCACGTCAGCTGGTCGTCGCCGGTTTGGCTACGCTGACGCTCCCTCGAGGGCGCAGGTGGCGGTCGTGCCTCCCACGCTTGCTATTTGCTGCTACTCTTCCGGGTTGGTCTTCGTACTAGTCTTCGGCTTTACGCATGTGCCATTGCATGCTGCAGAGTTGAGAGGTCCGGGGCAGTCGTTCGGGCAGACCTGTGGTCGTTTCGGCAGAGGCTTGGAAATATTTTGTTTCGATATTAGTTTTTGGTTTTTCACTTATATTTGATTTTCCGATTGAGTTGGGGGCTTTCCCTAAAAATTCAAGCTCGTTATATAGCTTTTGCGCCGTCGTCCATGCGGGCGGTGTTGCTTGAGTAAATAGCAGCCACTTTATGCGGGCTATTCTCTTGTTGATTTTTTTTTTAAGACCACGTACCATTGCGCACACTCTACTCACTCAGACGTGTTTTTTCCGTATCTCCTTCAGGACTCATGTCACGGTCGCCCTTGTAGTTGACCCTTGTAGTTGTATTTAGGGTAGTTTAAGTTAACATTCCATTTAAAAGTTTTAGGTTTTTTATGTTTGTATTTTTATTTGGTTGGAGCAGCAAAGGTGCCGCTCCAACGATCGTAATGTCTCTGATTTTTACAATATTCTTTAAGTCGAATTAATGCTAGGTCTCATAGCTGCGCTGCTCGCAGGTAGCGGCAGAGAGACGGCTATGTATCTATATACTTATGTATATTGCTATGCGCTCTAGGCGCTAGGGGTATGCATATGCTATCCGTTCGTTGCAGTTATGCCGACGCTAGCATTTCCTGTGTGTGGGCTAAGCCATAACGATCGGATTATATTTCGGCCACTTAGGGGTTATGACCGGTACTTGAAATATGTAATCACTGCAACAAAGTGTTACAGTGCGTACCCTTTAAGTATTTTCGGTACAGTGGGTATTCAATATATGTGCATACTACAAACTACCGGGAAATGGTCGCTGCCGTGGAGATCATTAAGTATTTCCCACTTGGCGTGTGGGGCTAGTGTTGCTGAGCAAAGTGAAAGGTCGATATGCGTGTATGTGTTGTGTGTTGTGAAATGTGTGGGGGATTTGTCATTTAGTAAGGTTAGCTGTGTGTTGTCAATAAAATGTTGTTTTGTTTTTCCTCGAGAATTTGCCTTCGGGGAACCCCACGTAGGGTGCCATCCGTTAAAGTCTCCTAGAATTAGTGATGGTGTTTGGTTATTGTACAAAGTGTCTTCAAGCATTTGATTTGTGACGGTTTTGATTGGGGCGATGTATGTTGTCTTTATGTGCATGTTCTTCTTGGATTTTATGTGTATTGCTAGAGCTTCGAGGTCGTTTAGTCGGAGAGTATTTTTTAATAAGGATAAGGAGATTATTATAGTTATTTGTATATCCTTGAATGTTCCATTAAATTAAAATTAGTGACATACTAGTAGTGTAAGTAGTTCTAAGGTTGGACCTTAAAGTATAGGAGATCTGTGGCTTTTAAACCGATTCGCTGTCGCTGTTAGTGGAATGTTTGTTTTTGTTAGAGTGTTTGGCTTTTTATTTAGGTGGTTTGAAGTTAGTACACAGAGGGTTTGACTTATCTTTAGGGAAAATTTTTAGTTTAAGGTCCTTTGTGAGTTGAGATCCGTATGAGGTTGTTATTCTGGTGGAGTTCACGTTGTCCGTTTCCATGGCTTCGGCGTCGTACTGGTCGTGTTGGTTGTGGCTTTGGAGAATTTTTTCCGGTGCCGGTGTAGTTTTGATTGATGTAGATGAGGTTGAAGGTGTGTTTGATTGGCTGTGATCGCAGGATGTGGATGTAGCTTGTGCATTTGAAGATGTTGATGTGAGCGTATTTGAATGTCGAGTTCTTATTGTGGTTGTGGTGTTTGTAAGTGTGTTTACACGGATCGCTCAAAGTAAATACCCAGAGCAGTTTTATGATCGACTTTATCGGTGGTTTTTATGGCGGTGAGTTCTTGTTGTTTAAGGAATGTGGGGCATTTGCGGTCCAAATGGGGGTCAATTCCAGGATTGTTTACTCCATTTAGCCATTTTTTTCGTTTTTGCAGAGTTATCCTTAGCTGGTATGTTTTTCATCTGAGCAGTTTAAACATTTTTCGGCGCTCTTGCATATGGGTGTAGGGTGTCCGAAGCGGAGGCACTTTCTGCAACGCAGTGGGAGAGGGATGTAGTAGCGTATGCGAACAGTTTCATAGCCGACTCGCAGTATTTCGGGGAGTTGATGGGTTTCGAATGTAATTATTATGAGTCCGGTCTCTGTTAAATTGTTGTTGTTGTTGTGGTTGTTGGTGTTGTTGTTGTTGGTGTTTTTGTTGTTGGTGGTATTACTGTAGTTATTGGTGTTGGTGTTATTGTTGCTGTTTTGTCTCTTCATTATTTTTTTGACTTCAATTACTTTCTGTGGTTTTAGTTCTCGGAGGATTGTTTCTTCGTCTATGTATCTAAGGTCATTACAGTAGATAACGCCTTTTGATAAATTAAGTGTCTTGTGTTCGGTAGCTGTTATATCCATATCTGCGATTTTGGTAAGTTTTAGAAGTTTTGTGGCTTGTGTGTTGTTTTTTGTTTTTATCAAAAGTCCGCCGTCTCTGGTTTTTTTCACAGAATCAACTCTTCCTCCGCAGGCGAAGCCCACAGATTTCTCGATGATGAAAGGTGAAGTTTTAAATGAGGATTCATTTTTACTTTTAATGACAAAAAATTTGGGTTCTCCTAGTTCATACGATCTCGTAGTGTATTTAGCTATGCCTGGTGGCTCGTGCATGTTTACTTGTAAATGGCTTGCGCCCGAGTGGTAAGAAATGGTGTGTTATTTGTTGTTGTCTTTTTTGTTTTCTTTTGTGTTTAATATTTGTTTTTCAACCTTTGTTGATAAGCTCAATGGGTTTTTTGCGAACGCGGGAGCGATGATGTTCTAATACGACTTGTCTCTTCGGAGGTTGAAGTGGTACTGATTATTATTAATTTCTACTACTTAAGCATCCAAGTTTCCAAAACACAAAACATCAATAAATTGTTGCTGAAAAAGTATTTTCTGAGCACAACTCATTTGTGCAGAGGAAGAAATCCATACGCCGTTAAAACGATTTTGTAAATTACAAAATCTAGACAACAAATAGAAGACTTAATTACGGACAGAAGCTCATAGCGAATTTCGTAGGGAATCTCCACGTTGTAATATTTTGAAAATTAATCATGATTCTGTCCGGTTGCTCTGCTAAAAATCGAGAGTAGTACCATCAGCGAAAAAAACTCCACCGCGTCTGGAACTAGATCGTGTAGTTTTAAGAGCTGAACTAACACACACAGTCAGAAAAAATTAACGCACGCCTAATGATAGCTTATCTGGGTACTTTTGGACTGATTCAACTATAGTCCTGTCATGGGTAAATCATCATACCACACGTTCGTGGCGAATCAGATCGCTAATATCCAAGCTGTTTTACACCAGTCTCAATGGCGTCATGTATAATCAGCAAGCAACCCAGCAGATGTGCTATCAAGAGGGATTGTCGATTGCAGCGATCTGAAAAGGCGGCTGAAGCAAATTAGTTTGCCAGCATGCAAGGACCAGATTGAAAGCGAAATAAACAATTGCAACTACGGCAACTCTTTTCAAAAAACTACAACGTATTTAGAATATATGATGCGTTTTTGTATCAAGCAAAACAAAGGCCCAGAACCACACTGAGTGTCGGTGAATTGAGTCATGCAAGGACAATCATCCTGCTCCTGTTTAATATAAACCACTTCTCTTCCACAAGACAGTGGACAAAAGGAGATCGATATTCTCCTTGTCTTCTATAATTGGAAAAGACGGACTTATCAGAGTCGGAGTAAAATTGGATGAATCTAAACTTCCATTCATCAGATCCTTCTTCCATACAATGATCCGATTGTGAAGATGCTGTTGCGATAAATGTATGAAGAGAACATGCATTGCGGAACACAATCGCAAAGAGCAATTGCCATGCAGCAATATTGGATTCTTAATAAGAAAACATTGCCAAGGAGAACAAACAACAAACAATCAGTTAAAGGCTTTAGAAAATAATAAATCAACGCAACATGAAACCGGTGGAATTAAAGTTCATACCGCTGCGAGCGCCATCAGGAGGCCTAAGGGAAGCTACAGTAAAATCTGGCAAACGGCTATTGGTATTCACAGCCTCTTACACCGATGTCATCTAATCCGACGGATACATCAGCTCTCACCCTCGGTCACTTGGTGGCTTGGTGAATATTGGCCTACCCGGGAGAACGGTGCTAAAAAGATGGGTATTAGTATCCAGACTCAAGCTAACAAATCTGAAATCAGTGGACTATGAAATGTCTACGTGAACTTCAAATGCGCAACAATTGGAAAACCATGCCACATAATGCCTAAAAAGGAATACTACTAGTAAAGGAAGACAACGTGCCGATAATGAGTTGGCCGAAGGATTGTGAAAACATATCTGGCAAGGACAACCGTATCCGAGTAGTACACATTAAAACGACCAGTCACTCGTCTCGCACCACTATTAAAGGAAGAATTGGAGACAAAACGTCCTCACAGCTCTAAGAAACAACTCTGGCAAAAGAAATCCCAACAAAAAAGAAGATGTCGTTGCCGATCCTTCAAACGTTGCTGACAATGCTACTCATTGTTCCTCTAGCAATGGAACAGTTAATAAGTGTGGGTCATTTCAACAAATCAAGAAACGGCTCGGTACCAGAATGGACTATAATCGTGTACGACTTGAAGCAAAATTGGAGCGATATGAAAATATTTTCTGCAGTGACAACGGAATTGAAACACAAGTGTTTATATCAACGAAACGTCAATGCCTGTAGCTCTATATATCAACATTTTCAACATTTACACGGCGAGCTACAGGCAGAAAATTATCTGATTAATCACTCACGAACTTGATTCCAAATATGCCGAAGACATGTCCATAGTCATAAAAGAAAGAAGACGCATTAATGATACTATGGAAGAATCAAACATCAATTCTGGATTCTACTACAAACGTAGTCAGAAACAGCAGTTTAGCCACTAACAACAGCTATAAACTATCAACTAAGAAAGAAGAAAATATCAATATCAATATCAAATATACGACATCAGCTGCACCATCAAATAGCTGCCGATGTGGCCCTCGCAATCACAATTTGGTTGATCATCATATAGTGGTTATGACGGAAGCCCAGCAAATAGGCAACACTACGCCGGACATAAAAAAAAATCTGCTCCAGAACCTAAACTACGGAGTTTCTCGTTCGACATTAGCGAATATTAAACATCTGTTCAATAGCTGGGAGAATGTTAAGTTGCTGCAGTAGTTATAAGCAATAATATTTCACACACAACAATATGTTATGTAATAACGTTTTCAGTTGCATACATATTGCTATGTATTTATCATAAATTACCAGACCAAGCGCATACCCATATTCTGTTGACATAAGAAAGTGAAGTGGGCAATAGTCTCAGTCCACACACTATTTCTGTTAACTTAAGCATTTCTGTTAAACCATGTTTAGCTAAGTCATAAATACCGTTAAGTTTCATTAATAAAATCAGTATGCGTTCTCACCTTAACTAGAAGCTTTACTCATTCACATTCACTAGAAGCTATCGCTGTACCTTTAGATCCCAAATCAAACATCAAAGCAATGACTCCGTCCACCTAGTTTCAAGTTTCGACAACAAAATGCAACAGTTTATACATTATCTGCCAGGCATCAAAGCCTTCTCATTAACAGTTTTCAAACCAATTTCACGGCTACCCGCAAAGATCGAAGCTTGCCTTTATTCAAGACCTCTTTTATTTATTTATTTATTTATTTATTTATAAAGAAAAATAGCAATGAATCTGCCATTATTGATAATAATGATAATAATATAACAAAAATTAACATAAACTAACATATACCCTTACCTCTGCATGAAAAAAGGAGTGTTTTTTATAGATGTGCTCCGACTCACATCAAGTGGGCAGAGGCAAGGATAGGTGACTTAACAAATTACGTACATTAACTTCAATAGGCCGTTTAATATGTAACAAAGAATAGTAGTTATTACATGGAACAACGAACACGGAACGGATCATGCTCGTCAAAGTTCGTCTTACACACATTGAGGGCGAGTGGACGAAATTGACGAGAATGCCTTACAGGGACCGAAAGACTTAATTTGTTTCAGAGGTAGGTAGAGCTAATTTGTCAGTTTATTAGCTTAAACATAAACATCGCGCCATGGCAGGTTCGGCTATCCTTTAGGGTCAAGAGACTTAGAAGTCGTAGCCTGTCTGAATATGGAGGAATACGACGATGTGAGTCCCAACTTAATCCACGGAGAACAAAAAAAAAGGAATTGTTTCTGCACGGATTCAATAAGGTCTTGATACTTCGCACGAACAATATTCAAGAATAGGAAGAACGAGTGAGATATAAAGAAGTTTTGAAGTATAAGGATCATCAAACTCCTTTGACCATCGCTTAACAAAGGCAAAAACTCCTCTGGCTTTACCAACAATGATACTGATGTGGTCATTCAAATTTAAAGAACTGTTAAACAGAACTCCAAGATCTTTTACCGTATAGATACGTTCAAGATCGCTCGCACCTATAGAGTAATTGGCGTGGAGGCAATTCTTCCGGTAAAATGACATAAGTTTACATTTGGAATTGTTAAGCAAAAGGAGATTATTAGTGCACCAGGATTGCATGTTATTAAGGTCCGTTTGCAGAAGAGTATGTGAATGAGAATTCGTCAATGGCAAACATAGTTTGACATCATCTGCGTAGATCATCACATTTGAGTGTAGAACCACTTCAGGCAAGTCGTTGATAAAGAGGCTGAACAGAAGTGGCCCAAGGTGGCTTCCTTGAGGGACGCCAGAAGTAAGAAGAACCCGGTTAGAGAGAGAATGCTTAAAGGCAACACGTTGAGTACCGTTGGATAAATGTGTTGCAATTCATTTAGTCAATAATACAAGCATACGTTTTTAGTAGTAGCTGATAATTTACCGAGTCAAAAGCTTTGCTAAAGTCGGTGAAGATAACGTTCGTTTGAAAATTCGATTTAAAAGCATTTCTGATAACAGCACAAAATTCAAGAAGATTTGTAGACGTTAATTTGTTTTTCATAAAGCCATGTTGAGAGGGGGACATAATTGATAGGCATTGGTGCTGCAGCTGCGCCGAAAAACTTGGGAAAAGCACTAAGCTTTGAATCCCTCTGTAGTTTTCGATATCGGATTTACTGTCCTTTTTATGGAGAGGAATGATAAAAGATTCCTTCCAACTTTCAGGAAAAAAAAGAAAGCTGAAGGGACATCTGAAAAAGAATTGACAGAGGTCGGCACAACGCACCAGCACAGTATCTCAAAACGCAGCTAGGAACGAGATCTGGGCCGGATGAGGAGGAAAGCTTTAGTGTCTTAAGACTCTGAAAAACATCGTCTTCGCAAATAGTTGGCATGAAAATGGAATTACAATGTGGAAGAGAATAAGGATACGAAGAGGTTGTATTGTAGCCAACGGATGAATACTGGAAAAATTTTGCGAATAGGTTCGCTATATCAGGCTCATTAGTCGCGGACTCAGTGTTGAGATGAGGACAAGAAGGAAAAACTTGGGATTTTCATTTTGAATCAACAAACGCGTAAAATTGCTTAGGATTAGCCTGGAACTGAGTTCTACACCGATTTAGGTGGTTTCTGTAGCATTCAGAATTGTGAGTCAAGAAATTTGTGATGAACGATATCAATACAATGTTTTCTCGTCCTCGTACCGCTAGTGCTTTGGACATCTGACAACGGAATGGGCTCATCGAACAACAAACATTCAGCTTAGATTGAAGTCGGACGTGTTTCCTTTTGCTCTACCTTCGTTTAAAGTTTTCTCTGCGAATATTTATTCTGCAAAGCCCAAATTTTTGGCAAGTGATCAGTGTTTCGGAGCTCTTTACTTTCCCAAAACATCTCGAGTGACATTGACTTCAATCTCCCAAGACAAACTCGGCTTTATATTATATTTCTATACGGCTTTCACTTTTGTTTTCTTGTGCTGTCCGTTTACCGCTTACTGCTGCATCGGGTTCAGAGTTGTTGTTGGTGCAAGCGATCTGCATATCGCGATCAATCAAACAAACATGTAGCTAGATCGCGGTTTGGCCAGTGTACTCGATACCGTCGCTTTATGTTCTTGAAAGTATCGGGTCGGGTAGAACGGCATTCCTAGCCGATTCGATAAGCCGGGTTCGATCGAGTCGTTACCAATCTTATTGCTGGTTAGGTTCCGCAAAGATTAATGAAATCTCATTTAAATCCGTTCAATGAGATGCGCTTCTTGTTGCTTGTGCGGTCAGTACACAATTGCCAGTTCCGAGCTTTTATTTCAATATCTTTCTTTCTTATCTTTATTCTTATCTCTATTCTTAGGCTAAGCTTATACATGTAGGTTACAATTAAGGGTATGAAAATTGTGACTCTTGTATATGTGATAAATGCTTATGTAATTTTTCTTGCTCTGTTTCTGTTTTGATCGGTTCTTTTGTCGCGCAATTTAATTACCTTTCTTATTATTTGTGCGTGCTTATTACGAATTATCAGTAATTTAACCAAACAAACTATTTCTACCTGCTGTGTCACGGATTGTCCAAATATGTGTAAAATTACTTTGCGGCAGGCCATTGTTTATTGTTGCTCGCGTATCGCTGGTTTCAATGGTTTAGCAAGCCATTTCCAGAAAACGGAATCTTACTTTAAAACTATGAAACTGATAGGTGACACACCAAACAGCAATATGGGAACTCTTTTTAACAATCTTGCATGTTGCAGACCCTGCGAGCTCCCTTTGTCTTTTCAGTCCACGTAATGGATAGTGATACCACGGGTGTTGGTGGAACGTGGCCCCTTGTCCCGGACTAGCCGATATCGTCGCATCTCCGACCTTGCACCACTCAACGTGGAACAGGTATCTACGTCGCAAGCTGCTGCCGCAAATAAAGCGTTGCTTGCCTCGAATCTCTACTAGGATACCCACCCTGTGATTCCCCTGCGGACACTATCTTATCTCCCTCAATTTCTTTTTGACCAAAGGAGACCAGCGCCTCTCGCCAGTGTTGCCCTAAAAAAGCTCGTTTTTGTCTCTAGCCTCAATCCTAATGCTTCCGAAAAAGACGTCGCTACACACTTCAGCAACAAATTAAACGTTACTTGTACAAAATTCTCCGTCTCAAAATTCAATTTTAAGCGGAGACGTGACACATATTCATTTAAAATAGCACTTTCATATGCTTTATTTGCTAGGGTTTTTGATACTTCCGTATGGCTAGAACATGCAATTGTTCACGAATTTATTAAAAAGAGCAAACCTCGGGCTCAACTAAACCTCGAAAAAATTAACTCAGAATGATCGTAGTTTGCTAGGGTAACTTACGTAACTTAGAAACTTGCACGCTAAAAGTGTGTTCTTTGATGCCAACGTTATTGCTTTCACTGAATCGTGGCTTAACTCCTCTGTTCCGTGACCGTTAAGTGCGTACTGGCGGCGGCGTTATTATTGCTGTGAAATCTGATATCTATTCTGAACTGGTTGCCATAACCTACTCAGATAATACTTTGAAGTTTGTTGTGGCTCATATCCAAGTTTATGATTATTTTGTCTATGTCACATGCTCGTGCATCCCACCACGGTCTGACGCTCCTATATATATTCAGCACCTCTCTTTAATCCGGGGAATTCACTCAACTCTAGGTGTTAATGGACATTTGAAAGCTTTGGGTAATTTTAATCTTCCCTCCATATCTTGGATGCCATTACCTGATTCAATGTTCCCACTCTAAAGGATCGTCAAACGTATACACTCCAACTTTCTGTTAAACAAACTAAGATTCTCTGTCCAAAAAAGACCTTCTTGTCCTTTTCGTCCAATAGCCCATATTGTGTGTAAGACGAACCTTGACGAGCATGATCCTTTCAGCTTTTTATGTTCCTAGTAAAATAAGTATTATTGTCTTTTTCATACTGAATTGTCATCCGCAAATATTGTACATAATACTTTCAGACACCCATCCTTGCCTTTGCCCACCTGATGTGAGCCGGAGCATATTGTTAAAAAATACTCCCTTTTGTCGCGCAGAGATTAGGGTAATGACAGATATTTGCTATTTCTTTTTTGTAAATAAATATGTAAATAAATAATCCGGGGTTGCCTGTAGCTCTGAGCACGGATTTCAGATGAACCGTCTCCGGAGCAGTTATGGACTTCGACGCCTCTACCTAATTTCTTAATATCTTCGGTAGGATTTATTGATTCGCACCTTCAACCAGCGGCCAACGACGTCTTCACTCCCAATACCCGCCTTATTTCGGCTAACTCCGTTCACTCCACTTCAGTTACCATGAGATGTACGGAATGCCAACCGCGGACAAACTGACGACCATCAATGTCTGGAGACATTATACGACTTTAGTCGTCAGCGTCCCGATAAGAGAGAAATGTTGTTTTTCGCTGAGCCAGGCCAAAATATCGTCATTATTGAATTCGGGAGTGATACAATTGTGTGATTCAGCCGGCACTTCCCGGACTAGAAGCAGTTCCATAACAAATGTGTATTATTATTAAGTTAAAAGTGGCTATTAACTTGTATAGTCATACCGCCGTGGTAAATACAATAACAATTAAAAAAGTGAGAAATATAACATATTCCCTGAACGACTAAACGGATTTTGATGAAACGCCTGGGAATGGTTATGAAGATTATGGGGCTTGTTTTTAAATCTAGTATTTTTATTCATGGTTGTCTGGTTGAGATTCCAGTAGGTTCACACCTGATTTCACTGTCATACTTCACGCTTTAGTTATCAGCCCACATATACCACAAGCTGTTATGCGATTTTTTTCAAAAACTGACATTTAAAAACATATAAAGATTTTACCAAATGGACATCAGTCGATAGGGTACACAGAGGGGGCTCAACGAATGACTAAGTTTTCAAAGCCCCAGACCCCTATGACCCACCGCTCACGAAAGGTCGAGCAAAGCGGGCGAATAGGAACTTGAGATGAATACCCAACGCCGAGCTTCAGACCTCGTGGCGGAGGCTTAACACAATGTCAGAGACGAGGAGGAGCTACTAAAGCCCAGGCAGGGCTTAATATCTCAACCGACATCGGAGATCAATGAGATCCGATAAAATTCCCTATCCCACCCTTCGACTCTTCGGAAACGGTTACAGGGCACCGAGTAACCAGGTGCGAAGACGGGATTTCGAAGAGCTTCCTGGAGGAGAGTGTTGCTACGATTAGCAACAAGTGGAATGGCCTTAGAATAAAGCTAGGAGGGAGATTCCGAGGAGGCCCAGAGCTCGCATCTGGTTACCAAAGGGGCAAACAGACTATAATAGACTGCTCCAATGTCTGCGGGCAGAGAATCTGGATGTTCATACGGACGACTGCGCCATCCTCAAGGCAGAGAAGGAAATTAAGACGAGCCAGCCATTTCTTCTCCTCATCAATCACAGAAACCTGGCAGAACTAGAAAGGAACGAACATAAAATCCAGTACCGTCTTACTTGCCGAACTGGATGAGATCCTTGAAGAGGTGGACGACACGAATAGGTTGTTGAATGACATGATCATCGACGGCAAATCCCCCAACTCCACGATAATTAGCCACGATGACAACAGTAGTGCTAATTAACCTGAAGCGCAGCTCGCACGCCTCGGCAAATTTGTCGATCCTCCGAAGTGAGAGGGGGATCAACATAGCACTAATACAAGAACCATGGACTAGGGACGAGGAGGTCCCTGGATACAATGTACTATACACGAACTCGACGGGTAGGACCAGAACAGGTATAGCAGTAAAGAAACGCTTTTCTTTCTAATTTTAGTACACCGGATCTAGCAGTGGCCAGATTCAGGAAGAAAGAGAGGACGGGAGTACTAATCGTCTCAGCCTACGACGTTCCGGCTTCGCTGAAGCCGGTAGTCGATCATATTATATGTCGTAATGTCACAATATGTAACAAAGGGTGCATACCAACTTTGTATTCCTAAGCACAGAGGACTATCAAGGGTGGGAAGAGGTGCTAGACCTAATCCTAATCGTAGAACACAGCAATTACAGGGTCGAAACCTGGAATGTGTCGATGCAGCATGAGTTCTCTGACCACCGATATATTTTTTAGAGATAATGGTGCCGAACCGGCAAGTTCAGCGAAATTGTCGAAGGTCAGAAAAAGAAGGATGAAGGAATAATCCCCAGAAGAGGCACTCGACAAGGGAGTGGAGGACCTCACAAATATATTAAACAACCCCGTCAATGAGACATGTAGAGTGGCATTCTCGAAGAAGCAGTACGCACCATGGTGGACCAAGGAGCTAGGTGACTTCAGAATGAGGGCACGAAAAGCCTTCAACATCAGCTATGCGCCCAAAGCATGGGCGCCTTACAAAGAAGCACAGAAACAGTACAATAAAGCAGTATACGAAGCTAAGAAAGAATCCTGGCAGACTTACTAAGAAGCAATAGAGGACATAAAGGACACGGCATGACTAGGTAAGATCCTTGCTAAAGGGCACACGAACAAATCCTTAATAAATAAACCCTAGCTCTAGGTAAGATTCTTGCTAAAGGGCACACGAACCAATCCCTAATAAATAAACCCTAGCTCTATATGTTGGCTTAAGATGGGTCTCACCACTTTAACCTATCCATCCTTTAGTTAGCCAATATACCGTACATATTGACACATTTTCTAAAAATGGAGTTCCAAAAATTTAAATTTTGTCTGCCCTATTTTGTACAGATAAGAAAACCGGATAAGCGGAAAATTAAATTTTTTTAGTATAACTGCACTAAATATCCATTAGCATGGCATATCGTGTATTTAGGCAGATTTTCTTTGACCCGAGAAATGAATATTTTAGAAAAAAAAAAGAAAAAACTAATTAAGCGCGCTTAGTTTTTCGTTTTGATTGGTGTCTTCGTCGGGAAAATATTTTCATTATTTTGCCAACTTTCTTACGGCCGTTTCTTTATTATTCCATATAAATAATTCAATAAATTATGGCTTCCGTTTGTGCTGATTTTCTAAACGGCCGCAAAATCAATCCACGGCAGGTAACTGTATACTGTTGGCTGTTGGCATATAAGCTGATCGATTACGAGATCATTCCGGACTGCCTACATACTAAATCAGAAATTAAGGTTTTTATGAGGGAAATTCATCTAGAGTTTCAATCTTAAGCGACTGGTTTCAAGGAATTAGCAAGTCGTTTCCAGAAGAAATCCTAAAACTGATGACACCAAATAGTAATATAGACATTCTCTTTAATAATTTCTTGCATGTTGTAGACCTTTCGAGCCCCCTTATGCAGTTTAGTCCATGTAGATTAGGTTAGGTTAAACCAGAAGGCCCTCTGTCGCGGCCACGCATAGGCCAGTATGGCCCCTAGTTGTCCGGATGTTGTTTTTGAATGGATCTGGAGATTTTTATGCGGTTCAAAAGTCCTTGAAGATCAAGGTGTTTTTTTTCGAAGGCAAGTAGTTCACCTGGTGTTCTCTTGGAGGCATCTTCTAGTAATGCTAGTACTGGGGAATCTAGGTACCTTCTTCTTGCTCGCATTAGTGACGGACACCCGCAAATGAGATTTTCCAAAACTTCCAACAGTTGCCATTGTCGGTTATGCCTAGCCTGACTGCATGTCCCGCAGCTAGGCAGTGTTCCGTTAGAGCTTCTTCATCTGCTGCTTGCCAGTGTATCGGACCGTCTCTCCAGCTCACTTTGGAGCGTTCTTAAGGAGAAGGGGACGTTTTTCGTTCTGTCCCTCGCTAGCCCGACACCTTCCTTTGTAAGTACGTCAGAGGTCTCGTTGCAATCGATGCCCTAGGGGGTGAGAACGCAATAGATCCGCACTGACGTTGTCGTGTTTAGAAGATCTAATGCCTCTTAGCTTGCCAAAACATTTTTAGAACTGACCGCTGACGATTGCATGGATCGTGCACAGTCTACCATATACTCTGCGCAAGCTCTGTTGCCTTCCTAATTGCGAAGACTTCCGCCAGGAATATGCTGCATTTGCTGAGTAGCTTATACGACAGCATTATCTCAGGGGATGTGCATATGTCCGCTCCTACTCCTCCTTCCATATTGGAGCCATTAGTGTATATATTGAGATATTGAGCATGGTCCTGAGCCGATTTCCTGTCCTCGGATGCCATGAATGTTTTGTTTTGACATCTAGGCAAGTTCTAAGTATCATGTAGTCAGATATACTGCTCATGTCTCGACCAAATAAACTGTGCTCAAATCCTTGGAGCGACATATTCCTTGATGCTACTCGGCGTTGTGCAACCGTCCCATCAGTCAGTTGCGCGTGAATATCTAAGGGATCAATACCGATTATGGTTTCGAGAGCTGTTGTAGGGGCTGACCCCAGCGCTCCTGATATACAGAGCAGAGCCTGCCGCTGGGTTCTCTCCAAAAGCTCCATAAGCTCCACCACACCAAGGCTCCATACAGCAGTTATAAGCCCAGTGCATTAAAGCGGACGAGAGATTTGACTTGTGTTTTCGGGGTCAGCCTGGTTGTATTGATTTTGGGGGGGGGGGGATCCATAGCGGCACCTTGAGGTCCGTCTTGTCCGCGTTGATATTAGTAGATTTCCTATCTAAAAGTTGATGGTGGGGTGCGTGTTGGTCGCTTCAAGGCGTTCCATTATTGCGTCTGTGCTTACGTAGTTGAATGCCATGGATATGTATGCAAAGACTCCGAGCGCATATTTCTTGTTGTGCAGGGCTCTCTCAATGGTGGCTACTAACGAATGTAATGGGAAGTGTGCGTGCTTTAGTGCTGTTAGGGCCTCTTCGCTGCCCTCAGTTCACAGTCCGTCGTCGTGTTTATGCTGACTCTGTATGGTATGTATGGCAACTTCCAGAGTCTAGCCCTTTCTGGGGCCGTATCTATGTTGGAGCAGAAGTTTCTCCAAGAGCTTCTTGAGCTCTGTGTATTTTCTTCTTGTAATCCCTTAACAGGATTATTCCTCGTTAATTATATCATCCTTCGCCTTCTTGACGATTTTGAAGAACTCCATGAGGTTGTTGCGTTGGAGCGAGAGGTCCCTATTCCACCAGGGTGGCTTGGTCCTCTTCTTAGTTCTTGATATCGGTCATGATGCGTGATATGTGCCTAGTAATTCCTTGGAGAGGGTCTCTAGGGACTTTTCTATATCTGGTAGTTGGTATTCCGGGGGTTTCTAAAAAAACTGTTATTTTTTGAAAGTGATCGAATTCGTATTGGAACATTATGTACTTCTGGCCTGAGAAGGATGGACTCTCAAGGACTCTCCAATCTGATTCCATAGTACTTCCCCACGACGTTTGCTGTATATAAGTTAGTTTAAAGTATAAAAGTGATTCTCCTCTGTCGTTTGTGTCGGGGCTTCCCCATACGCTGTTGTGCGCGTTGGCGTCTGCACCCACGATCAGTTGCTGGTCTTTCGGGCTAACTGCAACCAGGCTCCTCCGGTATGGCTGTCCTGTCTTGTGCCAGTAGCAGGAAGCTGCCAGAAGGCGCTTTTTCTTGCTCTCCAGCATCACCGCTGTCAGGTCATCCAAACTGTAATGAGACATAAGATTAGCGTGTAGACCCTCCCGTACGAGAGCGGCGGTTCTGTTTCTGCTTACCGATGGCGTGTAGAACACATTGTAGGTCGAGGACTTTAGTCCGGAAATGATATCGCCCAAGGCAAGCCACGGCTCCTGGACCAAAGCTTAGTCGACGGACCCTTGGTCTATGACTATGAGGAGTTCTGCCGATGCTAGTTTGCTTTTATGTAAGTTGAGCGCAGCACCCTGTGAGCCATGGGTACCGTGCTTAACTTTCGACGGGTTGACTATTACTTTCAGGGCTCCGCCCTCATTTTTTGCATCTTCGTCCAGCGAAATCTCCTGGGCGGCGTCTATGATGATATCCAGACCTAGGTCCTTCTCCACCTTACCTGCCTGCAAGATGTGCGCATCCCTGTCCCCGGGTGGGACTTCTTGAGACGCTGGTAGCCACTACCCATGCACCAAGCCTTATTCCCGTATCTAGGCTAAAGGGTATCCTCCGCTTCCTTGTTGTTCTGGAGGACCGCGCATTGGCCCCCTTCTTTGGGTAGTGGGCTATGTGCAGTACCTTCCAATCTGCGGTAGGTACGTCGTAGCACCTTCTGCGCACGGTCTTCATGGATTTCGATTTCGCCTTCGGTATGGATGGGATTTATTCCCCGTCTATTACCCTTAGTTTCGCCCTCAATAGGGGATGCTGCGTCTGCACTAATACTTAACACGGCCACGACCTCTGGACTGGCCGATCTCAACGTACCTCCGAGCCTGCAGCCTGTCAACGTTGATCAATCCAGGTTTTTTCTCGTTCCGAATTTACCGTCTATAAATTCAAGTTTTGGGAAAGACGTGATATTCACTGTTTGATGCTCTATTTGACAGGTTACTTGACACTTCTGTATGGCCTGAACATGCCATTGTTTACGAATTTCTGTGTGTAGTTTGCTAGGGAAACTTAATAAGCTGCACGTCAAATGTGTCTCCTTTGATGCCAATGTAAATGCTATACTGAAACGTAGCTTTGTGAATTACTTAAAGGCAACTGTCCTCTACAGGCGTGACCGTCCGAATTGGTTCCGATAACCGAAACAGAAAGTACTTTTGAGTTGGTTGCAGCTCGCATTCAAGTTCATGATTATGATAATGCTCCTACATCCCACCCGGCCCAACGCTAACATTTGTCTTCAGCATTTTTCATTATCCCGGGCATTCATTCAGCCCTAGGTGTTAATAACCACCTTATTGCTTTGAGTGACTTCAACCTTCCTTGCATATCTTGGATGCTGTCACCTAATTCAAAATTTCTTATATATTTTTGCACCAGAGTTTCTCCAATCTCGAAGACGCTGATCACCCCACACTGGGCATCACTGTAGAAGCTTCGACTTTACTGCCTTGTCCTGAAGTAAAGCCGGCAACTTTACTGACACCAACTCCAATTTATCTTTAGTTGATTTGACTTTTTTGGACTCAACTGGTGATCTATGACTTATTATACTGTGTTTTCGTTATATATGTCGTATAATGTTTATCCCGACCTTGGCTGTCCGCAATGGACTGTCCTTTGCGGATGTCGATGGACAACGTGGTAAGCCTAACCTTCCTGACAATAGCAGGAGAGCGAGATCCAGATCTAAAGTTTGTGATCATTTCTCTGCCCCTGTTGCTCCTTCTGCCTCCACTCCTGACATGTTGAGTATTTTCCAAATGATTCAAGAACTTCAAAAAGTGGTCGCTCAGCTATCCCTCACAGTGGCAACTCTACCCCAGGATGTGAACCAGATTCAGGGAGCATCCTCTCTGAAAGTTCCCAGTTATAGAGCCAATTATGACAAATGACTCCCGCATTGGATTCTGGAACGCCCGCAGTTTGGCATCAAATGTGAATGAGCTGTTTATATTTACAGCACAAAATTTACGTCGTTAATTTCTGAGACTTATTTACACACTGGTATCAACTTTACTCTTGCATGTTTCGAATGTCTGAAAGCTGACCACCCCAGCAATACTCGCCGAGGTGGTTCAGCCATTCTGATCAGGAAAGGAATTTTGCATTACCAACTTCATGTTGTCAGGAATTGGAGAATTTAAAATTTAATTGAAAGGAATTGAAAACTAGCTACCGTCATGGTCTTAACTAACAGAGGAGAGTTACTGATTGGTGCAGCATATCTTCCTCCGTCATTAAGTTGGACTATGTTAAGTTTGATCACATCCTATCAGAACTGGGCCATAAGTTAGGCGGGGGCTTCAACGCAATACTTCGTATTTTGGGTAGTAACAGAGCCGACGGTAAATGGAGCGCTCTACATGATGCCATAACGAATTCTTCGGCACAAATTCTAGCGACTGGAAGCCCTAAGTGCTTTCCATCCAACTCCAACCCCGTCTTGTATTGATTTTTTTTATCTATAAATCGATTGCAAGTAGCCAACTTTCCTTCAGGAACGATCATGATGTTAACTCTGATCACTTGTCGCTTGTAGCAACCTGCTCCTACTACTATTGTCTTTATATCCATTCTGCTAAAACCAGGATTTTGTCTCTCTGCCTTCCAAGATGCAGTGGATTATAACCCTCCCTTGAGCTTTCCACCTCCCTTAATACGATGGAGGACATGGATTCAGCCATCAACGTCCTCCTTACAAGGATTGGGGAGGCTGCTGCTGTTGCGGCCCCACCTGTGTCTCCAAACTCTCTAACGACACTGAAATTCTTCAGTTTGGCCTTAAAAGGTTTGAGAATTGGGTCTGGCGCTGGAATACATCCTTTAACCCGGAAAAGTGTGCTGTAGTGACGCACTCCCACAGAAAGGAGTCGTGCCCTGGCTTGTTCTTGCATGGAGAGCTTCTTGAGCAGGTTAGAGATAATAAGTACCTGGGGGTCACCTTGGACACTCGTTTATCTTTTGCCAAGCATACGAGGATAGTAACACGCTTATCGCAGGAAAAGGTCAGAAGGCTGTACTGGCTTCTTAAGGGAAATAATCACCTGAGGCTGGCAAATAAGGTCCGGATATACAAGTCCATACTTGTATATACTCCATTGGAGATACGGGATTTAAGTTTATGGTTTTACGGCCAAAAGTAATCTGATTCGCATCCGAATCAAGTTCCTGCGAAGAACAGCTAGTGCTGAGTGGTTCATAATTGCCAGGAGACTTGCATTTCGGCGGACTCGGCGAAGACACAAAGAGATTTAGAAGATTTATTAAACACTGTTTAAACTCCCTGCCACTTCCTACAACCAATTTAACCCTTATACTTTTTTAAATTTCCATTGAACTTCTCCCCACATTATTGTTTAATTTGCTACACTACAGTAACACATACAATAATAAGTAATTCCAAACCTAAAAAAAGTCACCTGACGTTTCTCATAAGCCTCGTTAGTTTTCTCGTCGACTTTCTATTCTGAAAAACTTGAAGTCCAGACTTTACAAGAAATACATTATAACTTAGATATTTAACAGCTCGTTTTAACTTCCTAAATCACAAATCCAAATGTTATAGAAATCACAAATTCCCATTTTCCATTTTGTCTTCAACTTAATACTGAGTGCGCATCTAACGTACTATTAAAAACTTTGCAGCTTCGGCACCAACATGGCTTAATAAAATACACCTTAAAAAACGGCTTTCTAAAACACATCAACGACTACAAATCTTCTTTAGTTTTGTGCTGCCATTGAAAGCTCTTTTATATAAATAAAATTTCTTGTTACATGTTGAATGGTGTTTAGAAAAATGTATTAATGTACAAAATGTATACACCACCCTGAACGACTGAAAATTGGAGAGGCGTTTATATGTAGTGAGACTAATACGACACATTTTTAGCGAACGGTGTATGGTGTATATGCTGCAAAGCTGAATTTTGTATCTGCAAACACAAAAACAAAATTTTTTAAACTATATGAATGTACATACGTCATGCCCTACATGATGTTATGTGTACAAATTTTAAAGAGAATCGATCGAGTAGTTTTTGAGAAATCATGTACATCGTTTTAAAAAATGTAGTTTAAAAAAAACCGTCATCCCACACAATCCATCCGTCTGAAACAGTTGTGATTTTTTGCAGATGTGAAACTTCGATTCCCACAGAGCTACATCTCCAACCTCCATCCGATAACAACTCTGGCACTATATTAAAATTAATTGAGGGCGAAAAACTGGAAATTCTCGCGTGATTTTTCTATAACAAAGAGAAAATACACCCAAGACTACAAGAGGCTCACAAAGATGCAAAATAAGTTGGAATCGAGAGTTTTATATAAAATAACATTAATTCGAGTCGTTTATGGCCTAGAATATACCGGAAAATACCCACAGAGTTTCTCTGCCATCCTTTGAACTTTGGTGACTTCCATATTTCAATCGTTCCTTGGATTTTAAGTTTTAAGTTTCACTGATAAGGAATGATAAGAAATCAGATGTGCACCGAAGAACTATAGCCTAACTATCGTTAAAACAAGGTTATCAAATTAGGATGCACAACGGATGGAGAACAAAACCTTAAAAATTGTTGTATTTTAATTTTTTGAATCCGTCTGTTTTTTTTTGTACCATTTTAATATTATTTCGTTTTCGAGTCCAGAAAAGCAAATTTCCCTTTCTCTTTTTATTTTATATACCTTTCAAATTAATTTGTGTCAACAATTTTTTTAGTTTCCATGACTTATATTATGGACGTCTTTTGTTTATTTCCTTGGTCTTTGAACGTGCTGTTTTTGTTGTCCAGTAATTCATCAATTATTATGTCGCCAATAATTGGTGTTGTAGGCGATCCCATGGCCATGCCTTAAATTGTGTATATTTTGTGTCATTAAATTTGAAGTAACGGTTTTCTTTTTGCCAGCCAACCGTAACCTCGTTACTAACAGATTTATTCTAGGCAATACGAAACAGAGTAAACTCTTATAAAACGTTGGTATATACAAAAATATAAACCAAGCAATCACATACTTATAAAAGAAAATTATGACCCGCAGAAGCCTAAAATTAATAAAATAAATAGAAGACAAATTGTAACAGAACTGCTTTATTGGGCAACGCCGGGCTAGCTCAAGAGGCCCAGGGCTGGGTTCGACCCAATGCCCGCAGTCCGCACAATAAAATATCGGACCATTCGGACGTCTTAAAGAATACTCCTCGCTAACAAAACTATCATCACTAAACACCAAAACAAAAGTAAATAAACGACAAATATAAACTGACGACACTGCTGGAACAATTGGTGGCGTTGGTGTTATTGCCACGACGCACCCACCCATCCTGTGATGCCTCCTGATTATTTAGGGGCATCACCCATCTCCGGCGGACCGGAGCCTATTCCAGGCGGTCTGGCGACCGACCCATCTCCCCCAGGTAAATGACTCTACTCCATTTTCACTTGCATTAATTATTCCATATTAATATTTATTATACAATTCCTTTTTTTTTTATGTGGTATTTCTCCACTCCCGGCGAGAGCGTCGCCTTAGCCAGGGATGCGCTTGCGCCAAGGCTGCCTCAGTTGGGGGACTTAAAAACTTGCGGAGGAGAAGCGCCTTAAACATTTGGCCTCAATCGGCCACAAAAATATTTACTCCCTCTTTGGGGTCCCTAATCCCTGCTGGAGCTCCAATAGAAATATAGGGTACAGGGGTTCACGACAAAATAACAAAATATAATCAAGAAAAAACAAGGACCGGGCCAGGATACGGCCAAGCGGAGAACAAAGATAACCTTACAATACACCAAAATACAAAAGATACAGAATACAAAATAACCTATTCTAATCTAATTTAATTTCCTTTTTTTTCTGTATGTCCCTCCACCCGGAACGGACTCGCTGGATTAGCCCTTCGCGGCTTCGGCGTCGGAGCGTGCGGCGCGCTGTCCTTCTGCGGCGGCGACTCCGGCTTCGACTCTACGGCTCGGACGGCGCTGAAGTGGCGGCACGGGCGGTGCTAAGGCGGCGGCGCTGCGGCTCTGGGCTCTCAGTGGGATCGCGTCCCCTCCTGATGGTTCTGACGGGGAACTGGCGGCACGGGCGGTGCTAAGGCGGCGGTACTGCGGCTCTGGGCACTCAGTGGGATCGCGTGAACGACGCTACGGTGGCTCTGGGCTCTGGCGGCGGCACTGGGCGACGCGGAGGCGGTGTTCACAGAACGGTACGTGGCTCTGGGCTCTGGCGGCGGCACTGGGCGGCGCGGAGGCGGTGTCTATAGAACGGTACGCGGCGGCACAGGGCGGTGCTGAGGCGGTGGCACTGATGATGCAAGCGCGCACTCTCAGGCCGTGAACGGGTCAATTTTTTTTTTCTCCAAAAACCTCGCGCACGTTTTCTTCCAAATTCCTGACTCCCCGTTTTTTTCCTCCTGCACCTCCCTTTATTGCCTCCGTTCCTTTTCCGTGTTCCAAAGCTCCACGCCGTTACTTTTTCATTTCCTTCTTGCCCTTCCGAGAGAAACGGTAAGAAACCTTTCTCTTAAGCCGCATTCAAAGTTCCCGGTTCACTCAGCTTCCTCATCCCCCCCTGGACCCACCGATCCTGCCTCTCGCTATCGATACATCGATAGCCTCTTGCCCATCCGAACTCCGAAATGCAACACCACCCAAGGATTTGGAGAGGTGCTACTAGGAGCCGGCTCGACAAGATCATTGGGAGCATTTGAATGGCATCTCCAGCGCAGTTCCGAACGGTGCAAAACGCGGGGCCCACGTCCTACGGGAAGTACATCTCCTTATTTGGTCTTGCCCATGTGTACTTTTTGCTCCCTCTTCCAGGTCATACGCGGATATCCTTGGCGTACTACACGCCCAAACTCCTGCCGTCCAGGTCCTCCAGTTCGTACGCGTTTCCGCCTATTCCGCCTTCACCACCCTGGCCTTCAGGAACTTCTTGGCAAACTTGACATTAAACTGTTTCCCGAAGCCGCTGAGGACAAAGTTTCGGCGATATACCTCCAGACCTGGCCTTGCAGCAAACACTCTGGCCCTCTGATCGTAACGTCGACGACTGCGATCGTATGCGGATTCCAGAAACTTTCGCACCTTCTCCTGTACCACTCGGAGCTTGTCGGCAGTCGGCATGCCGGCCATCTCGTGGTCGCACAGCGAATGCAGCTTCCTGGCCAGTCGGTAGCTGGAACCATGCAGGAACATGTGGTGTCCGAAAAGCGTGAAAAACGGCGCTTCGCCCGTAGCCGAATGGACTGCGTTCCGGATGGCCACCTCTATCTCGGGAAGATAGGCATCCCAATCCCGATGGTCGCTCTCCAGGAACCCTCGGATCGCCGCCAGTACGCTCAGGTTCACCCGTTCCGCTGCGTTGCTCTGTGGAGAGTATATCGGAGTCTTCACGTGTCGGATCCCGAAGCTCTCCATGGACTCCTCGAAAATCCTCGACGTAAACTGTCGTCCATTGTCCGAGTGTACAATTTCTGGCACCCCGAACTTGTAGAAGACCTCATTGATGAGGAAATCCACAACGTTTGAGGCTGTCGCTTCCCTCATGGCCTTCAGGAACGTATACTTCGTAAAATGGTCCACCACGATAAAGATCCAGGCGTGTCCTTTCCTTGATCTCGAGTACTTGCCCAGGAAGTCGATGTACAGCTTCTGAAATGGCCGCTCTGTCTGCACTCGCTCGCCAATCCCGACCATCATCCGGTGATTCGGTGCCTTCGATTCCTTGCAGACCTGGCATCTTCGGACAAATTCCCGCACCTGCAGTACCTTCCCAGGCCAGTAGAACTGCCGCCGAAGGATCTCCCGAGTCTTCCCCATTCCGCCGTGAGCTGCCTTTGGGTCTGAATGGGCTCGCTCAACCAGGCTGTGGGTCAGACTCTGCGGTATCCAGAGCTTCCATGTCGATCCGTCCACCTCGTCGTCCACAGTTGCTAGGGAGGTTCGCTTGAAGATGAGTCCGTCCTCAATCCTAAGATTGTAAGTTGTCCTTGTTTTCCAGAATATCTCGGACTAACACCTTATACTCATCTCCAGCAAACTCGCTGGTCTCAAAACCCAGCAACTTGGTCGGGTCCACTGCGATCTCGTTCACGCATCGCGAAAGTGTGCCACCACGTTCTCGCTACCTTTCCGGTGTTCGATTTTAAAGTTGAAGCCCTGGAGCTGCAGAGACCACCTGGCCAGGCGTCCCGACAGATCCTTCATGGACATCAACCATTTTAGGCTGGCGTGATCGGTGATGCAGGTAAACGGCATGCCTTCTACATAGGGCCGGAACTTGCGGATCGCCAGGAGAGCAGCAAGACACTCTTTCTCGGTGACGGTGTAATTCACCTGGTGCCTGTTCATCTTCGCCGAGAAGAAGGCAATCGGCTGCTCTTGGTCCTCCTCGTTCTTTTGGAAAAGAATGGCCCCAACTCCGACGTGCGATGCGTCACACTGGATGTAGAAGTGCCGCTGGAAGTCCGCGTGCACCAGGACTGGTGCCGTGGTTAGCGCCACCTTCAACGCTTCTACAGCCTGCTGCGCATCCGGACTCAAGGAAAACTTGTTCCCAGTCTTCTTGAGGGATTCGGTGACGAAACGTCGATACCAGCCAGCGGTACCAAGGAACGCGCGCACCTCCTTCATCGACCGCGGCTCCGGCATCCTCCTGATTGCTGCCAATCGACCGGGATCCATGCTCAGACGACCTCCACCTACGACAAAACCTAACTACGTCAAGAACTTGAAGCAGAATTTTGATTTTTTGACGCCGATGGTTAATCCTGCTTCTTTTAGGCATTCAGCGACCCGTTGTAGGTACCGGAAGTGCGTCTTTATGTCCGGAGCCAGTACGAGCAGATCGTCCAGGTATACGAACACATTGGATCGGATCTCGGGTGGGATTACTCTGTCCATGACATCTCACCAACCTCTGTGCCGCATTACAGAGACCGAACGGCATCACCCTGAATTGGTAGAGGGATCGACCAGGCACCGTGAACGCCGTCAACTCCTTGCTTTTCTCGTCCAGTTCGATCTGCCAGATCGCGAATTTCAAATCCACACTGGAGATGAAGTGGGTTTGATCGATTCTGGACAGGATTCCATCGATACTAGGCAAGGGGTATGCGTCCTTGACGGTCACGTGGTTCAGTTTCCTGGCGTCTAGGCAGAATCTATCCTTTCCTTCTTCTTCTTCACCTTCTGCATCGCCGGAGACATCGGGTCTTTAAAAACCTTCGCGCCTGCCACTAGCTCGATGGTGTGCTTTTCTAGTCCAGTAGTACCCAAGCCGTCCTTCTCGAAGGTGAGAAACATCTTCTTAATGTCTTCCAGCTCCCGGGTCTCGGCTTCGGATAGTTTCCAGGATTCCGGGTCCGCCTTCTCCTCATCGTCTTCCTCCTGGTCTGCGTAGTGTTCCATTTCCCTATTGTTGGCTGAGATGATAATTTGAAGTCTGGTGTAGTTAGTTTAGGGCGAAGGCGAGAGCGCAATAAAGCTTTCTCGCGCTCTTCGCGAATTCGCCTCGCCTTCGCCAACCTTAGCATAAGCTAGGCTAAGCTAAGAAATAGATTACTCGCATTTTTGAACTCGAATTCCCATCGTATCATTTTGTCGTCCGTGCCAAATTCTGCCACCACATCTCGGTTTAGTTAATTTAATTCTAATAAACTAATTAGAAAATTCACCTAGCGTGAATTTCCTCGGCCTTCACGCCCTGCACCGAGAAATTTCCCACTACAGCCGGGGCCAGTTCAAATGTTCGCCAAAAATCGACGCCGAGGTATGCTGCCTGCTCCAGGTACGGGCACAAATTGGATATCGGATATAGTCTACCCTTCCTTTGTATTTCACAGGTACCTTGATCCGACCGATGATCGACCGATCTTCGCCAGCAGCTGTTCGTACCACCGAGAAATACCTCTGCACGGGGACACCCAACGCGTCCACCAGCTGCCTGCTGCCTTTCCCGAGCAGACTGACACTCGCTCCGGTGTCTAACAGCCCAGTCAGCTGCTGGCCGAAAACCGGCGAAGGGCCTGGGATCGTGGGTGTCACCCCGCTTGACGGCCGCAACGACTTCTCTCCGCTTCTCCTGGCGTTTCTTAAAGCGATCTCGGGCCTTCAAGACAGTTCGGTATACCTTACGCATACCGCTTAACTTGTGTTGCTCGAAAATCCGGTTCCTTACTTCTAAATACCGTCGCACGCGCTCTTCAGGGGGTAAATATCTTAACCTATCCGTATTATTACTCTTATTAAATATTTGTTTCTTTTCGGGCTCTTCTATTTGGCGGTGTTCCTCGCTGGGCGTGATCCTCCCGACTTTGGATCGCCCAGCCATCCGTTTCCCGCACAATTCGGGCATTTCGGCGCAACAACGTCCGCTTTTCCACAGCGGGAACAAAAAACCTTGGTCAGCTCCTTCTCGCAATCCCGGAAACCATGGTCCATGGCTCCACAATTCCAGCAGCCAGCCCGGAAAGGATTTCGAGGCCGCTCCCGGACTTCCTGCACTTGCAGTGGTTGCTCGTCTTCATCCTCCTCCGGCTCTGGAGCAAACGCCTCACTGACTCGGTTCCGTTCCGCTCCTTGGTAGCGCGTTGGTGGCAGGAATAGGGTCCGGGTTTTGCGTCCGAAACTACGCTCCACCTCAAGGCTCTCTTGCCGCAACTCATCGACGGTGAGTAGCTCCATGGCATATACAAAGCGAGCAATACCCTCTCTTAAGCCCTTTTTCATCACCTTTACCAGGTGACGCTCCGGCATTGGCTTCCTCAGGCGGGAAGCAAGGGATTGCATCGCGTGCAGATATCATCATCTCTACGCGTTTCCTCAGTCTCGGTGGAACCGTCTGGGCTGTTAGAAAAGCTCTCGGCTGGATCGGGTGCCCTCCGGGGTGGCTTCGGTGGGACTCGTGGAGTCGGCCACGTCGCTTGCCCGGCAGCCGTCTGCCCTTGCTTGGGTATAGCTCCGCGAGCTTCCCTTGATTGTCCAAATGGCGGTAGCTGCTGCTGTTGACATTGTTGTGGTCCTGCCGTCATCGGTTGCTGCTCCGCGCTCCCCGCCTGGAACGTGTTGCGGCTTTGTGAAGGGTCTCAGCACCTCGTTCATTAATTGCATCATTTCCAGAAATCCGGCCCGCATCTCGTCCCGCAAGCTCTGGCTGATCCTAGCTTCTTGGGACTTGCGATACGTTTCTGCCGCCTGAGCCAGGGCAAGGTTCACCGCCGACTTGGCTGTGGAATCTACGGGGGGCTCCTGGAAATGTACTGAACGCTGAGCGGGATCCATCTCTACCAGGTGTTCAGCTGCTGCCCCGATCGCATCGAAGTCCAGCTGCTTTGGATGGACATGCTCCTCCGGTGGCCGCTCCTGTCGCCGAGATGGGGGTGTCCTCTGCAATCCCATTGAGGCCCGCGGCGGCGCGAACCCGACAGCACCCTCCACATCCGTGGACCACAACTCCTCTTCCTGGGCTGAAGGATCCTTCGACCTGAGCTAGTAATTATTTCCCTTTTCCGGGCTTGATTCTTACTAAATAAATATCTCAATGTAAATAAATCCGCAGGCAACAAATATATAATTCAGTAGGAAATTAATTTAATAAATAAATAGACAATTAAATAAATAAATAAATAGACAATTAAATAAAATAAATAAATAATAGCAATAAATAACAAGTCGATAAGAAAATGAATTATTTCTGCAATATAAACAATTAATTATTAATATTTTCTTTTCATTTCAGGGGAGATGGCCGATCAACCGCCGGTGGACTCCGCACCAGATACTTCCGTCTTCAATTGTCCCGTGTCGTCCCTAATCCGGCCATTCGTCAACTGGGCTAACTTTCAGCTGGGCTGAAAGTCGCCAGTTAAGGACATGGGCCTACAGCAGTATCCCGTAGGATTTTCCTTGATGTCTGGGACTCCGAAGCTCTGATTGTGGTCGTCGTGCAGCTCGCAGTGAGACCTGCGGGTCACGACTTCACCAACAGGATGATACCAGGAAGCCAATTCCACCAGGAAAACCCAAGGATCTGCACAAGTTTACATTACATGGAAAACAACATCTTTACGTTAAATCAAATAAACAACATTTATCACTTTCTCCTAAATTATCTCACAATTGTTCTAATCTCGTGCTTCATGCACGGATCTGTGGGGCGAGGTATGCAAAACCGTCGTTTCCACGCCCGGATGTCATCCCCTTGCCACAGCAGAACCCTCGCGAACGTCTACAGGAGCAATTGCCCGTCCTTCTGCGGAGCAAGCCTCCCTTCTTTCTGGGAAGGAAAACAAAAAACACAACACGTACGCCTGGGCCGCCAGTCCCCGGTCCTCGGTGCAATTGCAGGCCGTCAATATAGGCCATGCAAGCCACCGATTGCAGGGGCTGGATGCCCCGGGACGCGACCTTGCGAGACATCGTCATTCCGCTTATCTCTTATTTGTTTTTTTGAATTTGGGCGCCATATTGTTAACGGAACTGCTTTCTTGGGCAACGCCGGGCTAGCTCAAGAGGCCCAGAGCTGGGTTCGACCCAATGCCCGCAGTCCGCACAATAAAATATCGGACCATTCGGACGTCTCAAAGAATACTCCTCGCTAACAAAACTATCATCACTAAACACCAAAACAAAAGTAAATAAACGACAAATATAAACTGACGACACTGCTGGAACAATTGGTGGCGTTGGTGTTATTGCCACGACGCACCCACCCATCCTGTGATGCCTCCTGATTATTTAGGGGCATCACCCATCTCCGGCGGACCGGAGCCTATTCCAGGCGGTCTGGCGACCGACCCATCTCCCCCAGGTAAATGACTCTACTCCATTTTCACTTGCATTATTTATTCCATATTAATATTTATTATACAATTCCTTTTTTTTATGTGGTATTTCTCCACTCCCGGCGAGAGCGTGGCCTTAGCCAGGGATGCGCTTGCGCCAAGGCTGCCTCAGTTGGGGGACTTAAAAACTTGCGGAGGAGAAGCGCCTTAAACATTTGGCCTCAATCGGCCACAAAAATATTTACTCCCTCTTTGGGGTCCCTAATCCCTGCTGGAGCTCCAATAGAAATATAGGGTACAGGGGTTCACGACAAAATAACAAAATATAATCAAGAAAAAACAAGGACCGGGCTTCTTCCCCGTTCCCCCTTTGGTCACAGCACTTGTGTTGCACCAATCCCGAACCCAGGATACGGCCAAACGGAGAACAAAGATAACCTTACAATACACCAAAATACAAAAGATACAGAATACAAAATAACCTATTCTAATCTAATTTAATTTCCTTTTTTTTTCTGTATGGCCCTCCACCCGGAACGGACTCACCGGATTAGCCCTTCGCGGCTTCGGCGTCGGAGCGTGCGGCGCGCTGTCCTTCTGCGGCGGCGACTCCGGCTTCGACTCTACGGCTCGGACGGCGCTGAAGTGGCGGCACGGGCGGTGCTAAGGCGGCGGTACTGCGGCTCTGGGCACTCAGTGGGATCGCGTGCCCTCCTGATGGTTCTGGCGGGGCACTGGCGGTGGCACTCGCGACGCTACGGTGGCTCTGGGCTCTGGCGGCGGCACTGGGCGACGCGGAGGCGGTGTCCACAGAACGGTACGCGGCTCTGGGCTCTGGCGGCGGCACTGGGCGGCGCGGAGGCGGTGTCTACAGAACGGTACGCGGCGGCACAGGGCGGTGCTGAGGCGGTGGCACTGATGATGCAAGCGCGCACTCTCAGGCCGTGAACGGGTCAATTTTTTTTTTCTCCAAAAACCTCGCGCACTTTTTCTTCCAAATTCCTGACTCCCCGTTTTTTTCCTCCTGCACCTCCCTTTATTGCCTGCGTTCCTTTTCCGTGTTCCAAAGATCCACGCCGTTACTTTTTCATTTCCTTCTTGCCCTTCCGAGAGAAAGGGTAAGAAATCTTTCTCTTAAGCCGCATTCAAAGTTCCCGGTTCGCTCAGCTTCCTCATCCCCCCCTTGGCCCACCGATCCTGCCTCTCGCTATCGATACATCGATAGGCTCTTGCCCATCCGAACTCCGAAATGCAACAAAATATAAGAATGTAATAATCGGGTCTGCTCCGGTATTCACTTTCTGATTTCGTTTTCCATTTTGGCGAAATCACGGGTTTCACTTAATTTTTGCTATCGGAATGTTTTGTTTTCATATCGTTTTCTCATACTCAAACGTTAACTTCTTATATTTTCCACAGCAAACAAAGTGAAAAAAGTACCTTTTATACATAAAATAAGCATTCATATTATTTTTGTACTATCGTTTACATATATGAATTCTGGTTTCCACAGAAAAAGGATGCCACATTTTTCACAGTTTATAGACCGGAGGTCCAAAATGTTTATTTTAATGAATTTGTACCTTTTAAGTAATTAAATTAAATAACATTATTTATAAAAAATGTTTTTGCCTTCCTTTAAAATCATTAATACACTATTCTACATTTAATAAGTATGACTGTAACATTCCACCCATCACGAAATCGAAAATTCTTGTTGCCGACGGCAAAATTTTTGTTTTTGTCAAATCTGGGGTAGGCTCTGAAATATTTTTTTTTATAAAATAACTAAGTGCCAAAATGATCTACTGATCGTGCGGAATAAACATCAATAGAACACTATGTAAATAGCAAATAAGTTCTGATTAGATATAGAAAAAGGCATTTACTTTCCTAGTGAAAAACGTAGCATGCATAAATATAATTTAATTTGGGGAAAGTAACATGTTAGGAATGGCGAGACCAGCTTTTCTTCCGTCAAATTTGGCTTTTTCTGAATCCCATTTGTTAGAAAAATGTATTCACACAGGCAGCAGGAACTCTGTCTTTTTATTTTGTTTAAATGCTTATTTCCGATTTTTTTTTTGTGTATGATCGTTACTTTAATTGCGTTGAGGAAAAAATTATTAGCGAAAACTGATCTATCAACGCAACCATTGCTACTTTTAAGAATATTCTTAAGAATACTTTTAAAAATACTTTTAAGAACACCTATAGCGATATCATTAGGAGAAATACCTTATTTCTGATTGTGGTCACATTAACGAACTAAAAAGGAATTAACAAATTGCCAAAAGACAGCAAAAAAAAAGTTTGAAATGCGTGGCTCAAGAGTTACGAGCTTAAGGCATTGGTAAGTAGGGCACGAAAGAGAGGCAAGTTTTATGCAGTTACTGCCAATGCACAATACAAATTGTCAGATTTGCACACACATTCCTTAACCAAATAGTACAAATGAATTGATTACACTTAATTGTGTACTGTATTTAAGGTAATTGGCGTAAATACTTGTTACTTTAAATAAAAACAATAGACTTTATTATGAACTTACTATGGTATATGGCTACGCAGATTGCAAAAATGTTGCTACAGCTGTAACGTTCCCAAAAAGTTTTTATGGATGCTTGGAACAGGATTATCCTAAGAAAATCAGGACCAATAAGCACAACTCGATGAAATTATTAAATTAATATAATAAATAGTATAATAATAAGAAAAATGAAATAAAATTACTTCTTTCTTTGAATTAAAACAAACAAATGATGCAGATGTAGCTCTGTGGGAATCGAAGTTTTACATCTGCGAAAACTACCAACTGTTTTACACGGATGCTCTGCTTGGGGAGACATTATTACCTTCGATTAATGAGTATATGTGTAAATGGTGTATTTTTAAATTTCTTTATGTGACGATATCTTATCTTTTGCAAATATTAATGTATCGATATATGAAAAATCAACTTAGGGTGCACCGAATTGACAACCGGAAATATAAATTCCGTCCTTTTCTTTCTCTATTGCGGAACCAGCGGTACGCAATTTTTTTTCGCTTTGTGAAATTTATTTACTTCGTGTCAATGTAAGTTTCACACTTATTCAATAATAATTTTTGTTTATTAAAATTTATCTAATCACTTAGATGCCACGTGAAATTAAAGAAGTCAAGGACTTCTTGAACAAAGCACGGCGTCCCGACGCGCGTGCTGTTAAAATCAAGAAGAATCCGACCAACACCAAATTCAAGATTCGTTGTTCAAGATTTCTTTACACACTTGTCGTTCAAGATAAGGAAAAGGCGGATAAAATAAAACAGTCTTTGCCACCAGGATTGCAAGTTAAGGAAGTGAAGTAGAATACCTTAAATTGCCGTGCCACTGTATAAATAATACACGACTTTAAAGGGCTGGCTAATATATGTATTTCATATAAAATTGGATCAATAAAGCTCGTCTGGCAAACCTGGGAAAAATTTAAACCAGAAATAAATATTTTTAAATTACATGTATGCCATACATATGTGCGGGAACCTTTGGATGTGGTTTGAAGTGCTGAGGAGAGTTAAATAGACATTAAAATGCATAGATAATTATGGGCAATATCAAATGCGACATTCGTACTCATTCAAAGAAGATTTACATTCCTATGTATTATTTAATTTGACAAAAGTTTAAACTTATAGCTCTTGGCACTATATTTATACGCTTGCAGGGTAAATTCTTGATTAGCATCAACAGCGGAATCGATCTAGCCATGTCTGTTTTTACTAGTCTTTCAGTATTGAAGCTACGTACATACATATGTATGTATATGATAATAAAACTGCAGTTAGTATTCTATATATTCTCGCTCGGATATAAGTTTGATCAAAGACATTACAGTCTATAAGATGCTTTACGACCATACATTCGTTTTGCAATATGAGGCTGTTTTTGTTGATAGCAACGACAATCGCGCTTGTGTATGAAGAAACACAAGAACAAGCAAGTGCGTATGTGTGCGTGAATATGTGTGTGCTTCTGTTCGCCAGCGCCAGCACCAAAATTTGAAATCGTCTTTACACTTTTTTTCGCGCGTCGCACACTTAATACCCTAATGTTCCAATGCGATGTCATGTTTAAAATTGTATATTGTGTATTATTATATAAGTATATCGGATCATTACTATCAAATGTGCTGTATGGGAGGCAACATGTGCCTTCCGAAATGATCTTAGGATATATAAGCTGAAGGGTATCTTTTGATTCGTGAGAATACGCGTGCACAAAAACAATCGGCGGCTGACGCTGCATGCCTACAAGAGAGCGGCTGGCTATAGAGCGTTCTCTCACTGGCTTTTGAACGAAATGTAAGAGCCGGAAGCCAGTTCAAAAGCCAGCACGAAAAAATCGTGTGCAAAAAAATCGTATGACGTTACGCATCTTGTAGTCTGTAATGTCTTTGGTTTGATCGAGCCGAATCGGACAACTATACATGCCATTGAAATATCTCTAATTGTTAATCAACAAATTTTAAATTCCCGTTTTCAAAATATTTTCATCATTTTGTATTACTCTAAATTTTCGGCTGAAATTTTTTGAATATCGGACTACTATACAGCTGCCATAGCAACTGTCGATCATTTTTTTTTTTTTTTAATTTTAATTTCTTATTTACAATCTGCCTTGTGACAATAAGTAAATTTTACGACTAATATTTACATAACAGGAATAATATCAGGGAGATTAACAATGAGAAATCTTGTAAGTCTTCTGAGGTTTAAAATATTATCTTATAGACCTAGGGCTAAATTATTTACATGATTGTGAAGTCTGTTTGTATATTTCTTACTGTATTTGTTTATCTCTTTAATAGTTGGAATATTTAGATCTTTATAAATGTTTGCATTAGTAACATAAAATTGAGCGTTAACAATTTGCCGCAATATTTTTGATTAAAAGCACTGCAGTATTTCATTATTTAAGTTGCTAGCTGTTCCCCAGAGTTGGATGGCGTAGGTCAAAACAGGCTTCAGAATGGATTTGTAGAGGAGAATTTTGTTTTATTTAGTATAAATAACTAAAAAAAAAATTTTAATTGATATTTTCAAAATATCATTTACTCAGAGATGTAGCTTTTTTGGTACTATTTCAGAATTAATTATATAAGAGCTGACATATAACTATAGTCATATAATTAGCACAAACAATTCTTCAGAAAAATATAATTTTTTTTATTATATACTAATGCTAATATGACATTATTTAGCCTATTAAGCAAAATCATTTATACATCAAAAAGATTTTAGTGTAAAACTAAATTATTCGAGATAATTCGAAAAATAAGCATAAATGAATAAATTGGGTGGTCACATAATTGGCAAATTATTTTAAACGGTTTAAACTAATAGAATTTTCAAGGAAAAATTAATACAGTTAATTAGTATTTTGGTACTGTACTTACTATTTTGTATAACTTTTGGACATCTATGGCTTAAACATTCAACCAGATTTTGGCAACGTTCGTTTGGAATGGGGTACCACACTTCTTGAGTCCAAACAAACAAATCATTAAAATATTTTTTTTATTATTATTATTTTTTTTTTTTGGCAGAGAGGCTCTTTAACGTCATTTTAATAGTTCTATATAGGGTTCATTCAAAGACATTACAGAGTATAAGATGCCTTACGACCATACGTTCGGTTTGCAATAATTTTTTCATTCAAATGACAATGGCGCTCTCCCTGCTCTCACAAAGTTGAGAGCGTAAAAATCTAAAAATAAAATGCGTTTGCTTGTATGAGTAAACACACGACAAGCAAGTGCGTATGTGTATGCTTCTGTTCGCAAGGGCAACGACGAAAAATTTAAATTTCATATTTTGTGCTGCAGACAGCTTGTTAGGAAGAGAGAGAGGACGAGAACGGCAGCAGAAACAGCTGTTCTCAAACATGTATTGCACTGTTTATGTATACATGTTCATATCAATGTGTTTGAATGTTTTGATTTTAGCTTGATTACATTTTTTAGTGCTTGAATGCCCTTATATTGTTTTTTTTTTCTTTATTTTTATAAGTAAAACAAAAAATTTAAATAAATAAATACATAGTGTTTAATTTATATATTACATTTAAACTCTATACGTATTTATGTCAAAATTATAATACAAATAATAACAAAATATTGAGTTTATAAAAAATATTGGTTTAAATCGTTTCCACACCACCATAGAGGTAGATTTTCTGGCGCGTTTTATTTATTGTGGTATCCCCAATAGGCCTAGTCCACATTCATTATATAATAATTATCAAAATAGTTGCTGTTCATTACTTATGACATAAAATACTGAGCTTAGCTTGCTTCTTCTGCTTATCATCTATCACAGTCCATTTGCAATGCCTAAAAAGTACAACTTTTACAAGTTTATTTAATAGATCTATCTTATGCACATAACATTCATTATTTTTATCGAACCATAATGGGTAATCAATACTTTCATTTGTGCACTTAATACATTGTTCCACAATAAATTTTCTGATATTTTGTTGTTGTTTATTATTTTTGAAAATATTTTCAAAAACCTTTATGTGGATTTTACAGACATTAAAAATTGTATCAGATGGTGCTTTTAATTTTCCAAAGTCCGAGTCGCTCGAGTAGTTTTTTTATGTATAAAAAGCTCAAATGGATATGTTAATTGCTCGTTTTCTTTAATAAGTAACGATCTGCAATTATCACAACTAGATGTCTTTGCAATATATCCACAGAAATATCTACTCGAGGTTAGTTCAATGGGTACATTATTACTCAAAAAATTATCAATATTTTTGTCATATATTGTTCATTGCCTTGGACAATTTCTGAATATACCATAATACAGCATATTCTTGCTGCTGTACTTCGTTCTTCTCAATGCCAGGCTGATATATAATTGAATTAAACTCTACTGGCAACATAACATCAACATCTGATTCGCAATTTGTCTTCTGGAAAAATTTATAAATGTGCAGAGATATTTGTTTGGCAATTATATTAAATTAATTAATTTAAGGGTTTCTGCAGTTACCACCTTTTGCGCGAAAAAAAGATCTTTAACGAGTCCAAACATAGTCTCAGTAGTTTGGAGCAAGCCATCATTACAATATATACTATTTCCTTGGTACTTAACGTTTTTCAGGTATTCCTGCATTTCCTTCAGTTTGTTTCAAGCCATATTGTAAATTGGAGGTGCGCATTTCATGGGTGTTTGTCAGTTAATACTTTGCTATTCAGGCTATCAAAGTAATCAATAACTCTTTGGACAAATGCAGCAGTAGAGGCTCCCACTTCTGAACTATTTCGATGGAGTTGCTTGTTTTGGTTACAAGCTTTAATGGCCGCAGAAACAGTGTGAATAAATGTCTGTGTTGCCAAACATACCCGCGTAAGCTCAAATCTGTTTGGTTTAACGTGACTTCTTGTTAATTTAGTCATTCTCGTTACTGATACCTGCTCTAGTTCGTTTACCTCTCGTATAACATCAAAATCAACTATTCCGTCAGGGGTTTTAAACTTAGCTTTTAGTAAGTTATTTCTTATAGATTTGAAAATATGCGGAATGTCATAAAACATATAATATTTTTTTATTATTGAAGCTAAAGTAAGGTTTCTCATTCGTGACTTCAAGTAACGAGGTACATTTTCTATTGTTACCTCCTTGATTATACACAACTTACTTACTTTGAACCCAATATTTTCAGCAATATTAATTTTTTTATAAATAAGGCTTTTTAAACATTCACCTTTTATGTTTGTTTCTGGCACAAAATAGTTCAATATAAATTTCCATTTTTTTTAAATACCCCGTATAACAAAAACGCAAATGTGGCTTCCCATTTTATTTGAGCGTTCAATTAAATGAACTAAGCCATCAATTACGTCAACTGACGAATTGTACGTCCAATTTTTTTTTTTGCAACTTCATCACAAGTTATGCATTCTTTTTCAGATTTAGTCACTTCTTTTATTGTACAAACATTCGTTGTCTCCCGGCTGTAATTTTTTAATGTTCCACTGTTCCACTTTTGTAAAGACGAAGGACTAGGAAGATTTAATTCCAAAGAGTCTCTTAAAAACATACATGTTGAGGTCGACCTGTAATAATTGCTCTGAGCGAACAACTTTTCGGAATCATTCCATCTCATAATTGTTCCTTATTTTTCTTTTAAAAGCATTTTGGTCAATATCTTTTCGTTTCCAGTTAAATTCATTTTGTCAATTTCAGAAAGTACGTTTTTGTTTTTCCTTGCTTCTAACCTAATCACCTTTTGTTTAAAATTCAAATTTTCTTTTTCCAGCTTCTTTATTCTCATTTGTCTATTATGAGACAATATTCTAAAGGAAACATATTTGTTTTGGAAACATTTTAGGGTTTTTGTGCTTTTATGGCACTGACGACAAATTTCAGCAGGTGACTGTGAGCGGTGTCTTTTTAGTGGAGGCGAGCTTACAGCATTAAAATCAGTTTCATTATTATCACAACTGTAATCTTTTACTAGATTGCGATCTGGGATTGTTCCTCGCCTCAGATATTTTATCCCAATATCATCTGGGCAGAAATGATCTTGGCATAAAAACAGTCATTCGATTTTCTGGTTGTTTCTCAGGAAATTTAAACAATTAAGGGCGGGAAAGTCACGCTTAGATTTTTGGCAGTGGGACAGGCTGCACTTGTTTCCACTGATTTGTGCTCTTTTTTTATGTGCCACTGCCATAAGGGCTTTCAAATTGACTAATGAACAACAACTTAACAACAAATAATGCGAAAACCAAACCTGTGTAAATAGCAAGCAGCAGCAACACATAAAATTGGCGCGCAAAGTTCCGAAACGTAAAAAGTTGTAATTTGCGTTTTATACCACTTAATGCACAATTTTTTCACTCACTTATTATAGTTTATGTGACATATGCAACGAATTAAATTTTATATAATAGCAATGCGTTTGAATGTTTAATTTTTAATAATCTCTCCCGATTAGACTCTATGCTGTGGGCTTTAAGCAAACGCAAGAAGATAAACCAAAAGGGAAAACCAAACAATTGGC
Source organism: Drosophila bunnanda (assembly GCA_035046265.1). Classification (NCBI taxonomy): domain Eukaryota; kingdom Metazoa; phylum Arthropoda; class Insecta; order Diptera; family Drosophilidae; genus Drosophila; species Drosophila bunnanda. The sequence goes on from JAWNOB010000141.1 coordinate 213,391, forward strand.
GCGCTTTTCTTAGTTCGCTTTTTCACCCGAGCGCGCAAATCAACAAAAATTTGAATTTCAGAAAATCATTTAACTAAATTTTATTTTCATATCGAATACTAGAAAATAGGTTATTTACATAATATATACATACAGAATATATAAATATGTATGTATGTATATATTTTATATTTGAATTATTAAATACATATATTAATTATTATTATTATTATAATTATAACAAAAAGGGATAATTTAAATTCATAATTATATATTTATTTACAATTATTTAATTTAATTGACTAAGAAATAATATATTATAACACATAAATTATAAAAATAAAATAAAATAAATGTAAAAATATGTAATCGCAAAATCGGTCTTTTAAGGCCCGCCATGCTGCTGTATGCTGGCTCCAGAGCCAGCACGAAAACATCGCTGTATGCGTGAGAGAAGCGGCTGGTTCTAGACCAGACGAGAACATCGCTGTATGAGTGAGAGAGAGAGAGAGAGCGCCTGGCTTTAGAGCGCTCTCTCACTGGTGAGAGAGCCAGTTCAAAATCCAGCACGAAATAATCTTGTGCAAAAAAATCGTATGACGTTAAAGATGCGTAACGTCATACGATTTTTTTGCACACGATTTTTTCGTGCTGTTTTTTGAACTGGCTTCAGGCTCTCTGTCTGTAATGTAATGTCGTTGGTTCGGGCCTACACCTTGTGCTGGTCACTTTATAAATCCAAGTTTTTCCTTCTGAAATCTCTTCTTTACGATCCTTGATGAATCATTTGAATCATTATCCCTCATAAAGATTCACTTTACACCGATATTATCAAAAGCATATGTTTCTATATTGTTCTTTTATATATATAACAATTGAAATGAATCTATAATCCCATTATTTCGGACGATCAGGACCGTACCAAGCCTAAAAATTGCAACTTAGGACTTTGTTTTGCCTTCCCCATGCTTTACAGATATTGTATGGTATCTCGGATTGATGTACCGGCCTATTAGACGATCCACAAGTGTTTTCCTTTTTTGTCCCATCCTTTTTAAATAGATTTCATCTCCGCATAAAATATTTTTCCAAAATGAAGTAACTCTTTAATATTTGTAATATTTGCCTTTAACAGGAGCTATTTCCTTCTGCCTATGCATCCATAGAGCCAAGTTTCATTTAGTCTTCTTGTTACCAGTTTCATTTATAGTTTCTAGTCAGTTTCATTAAAGATTTTAATCATAATTTTACGAGCAAACTGAAAAAGGGTCAGATTTGCTCTTTCGATCGATAGTCCTTTCCAAGCTCTAAATCGTGATTTTAGGCCTTTTCTTTCAAATATTTTGTTGGGACAAATACATTGTACTTATGTATATTAACCAATGTAACTGCATTGTATTGCATTATTTAAAAGCAATCCACGATTTTAGCTATTTTAGCTGGTTTTTGTTTTCCAAAGTACAAGTTAGCATAAATAACAAATTAAATTACGAGTAACATAAAAATAGAAAAAAAAAAGATTACAAATTGCGCTTTTACACAAAAAATTAAATTTTTAGATCAAAGTTTGCTAATTATGTGACCCTTAAAATGTTTTAATAGTACATCCTAAAGAGTATAAGTCCATAATATAGTCACAGTAAAAATAAAAATCTAACTTTTCGTGAAATAAATAAAATAAAATAAATAAATAAAGAAATTGCCAATTATATGACTATAGCTGTAGAAACGATCGTTAAATGTTGGAGAAACTATGAATATATAACTGTAAATTTAATACGTTTAGTTTTAGATGCAGTACGTAGTGGTTGAATTTATCATTGCGCTCTTTGCACATGATTTTGAATATTTTACAGATTGCGGAGTTGCTCCTGCAAATGCTTTTTCCTTGAGCACCTGCCCGTCTCCAACTCGCCTTAAAGCGTTCATAGGGAGATGGATACGATTTCTATTCTATCGCTCGCCATTTTGACTCCTTTCTGTGAATGTTAAGCTGCAGTCTCGTTGCCATCGAACAATAAAAAAAATATAACTTTTCCACTTTTCAACAGGTTTTCATCAAATTTAAGATATAGCCATTTTGTAATATTCTAGAATTTCGGATTTAATTTTTTGAAAATCAGACTACTATATGATATAGCTGTCATAGAAACTATCATAAATATAGAGGAAAATGCCAAACTATGAATGTAAAACTGTAACTGAATAACTGTAAATATATAGGTGAATTATTGAATGTAGGAATTACTTCCTTGATTTTTAACAGAAATGTATATAATTTATATTGTATTAATTATTAATGATCGAATTTCAATCTGCAAGAGTATACAAACTTCGGCGTGCTGAAGTTAGCTTCCTTTCCTTTTTTATCGCTTGACTGTACGAACGGTTTACCGCCTGGAATATGCTGCATTGGCTTGGTAGCTTATGTGACATCCTCGTCTCAGGGTCTGTATAGTATATCTCCGCTACAACTCCTCCTTCCATCTTGGAGCCGTCTGTGTATATGTTGACGTATTGAGCATTGTCCTGAGCCGTTTTCCAGTCTTCGGGTCCTCTTAATGTAGTTGTTTTGACATCACAGCAAGTTCTAGGTATCATGTAGTCAGATATGCTGCTCATGTTTCGACTAATTGAAATGTGTCCGAATCCTTGGGGCGACATATGTCCCGATGCTACTAGGCGTTCCTGCAGTCAGTTGCGCGTATGGTTTTTGGTTGACCTCAGCGCCCTTGACTTTCTGCATGTGCAGTGCCTGCCGCTGGGTTCTCTCCTTAAGCTTGTTGTATTATTTCTTTTGTATGGCTTGCCACCAGAGTGGGCGAGACCCCATGTGCTACTGAACATCTTGTTGGATGCTTATGGTGGCCTTTTTCACCCTATCTTGTCAATTGGGTTTCCATGCCAGCTTGCTTTTCATTACAGTGCCGAGGTATTTGACTTGTATTTTCGAGTTTTCGGTCAGCCTGGTTGTTATGATTTTTTGGGATCTCTTTGTGAAGAGAATGAGGTCTGTCTTGTCCGCCTTGATATTGAGTCCTACCTTGTCTGCCCACTTACATATCTCTCTGAGTGTTGATTCCATAATCGCGTTGATGATCTATGGATAGACTACCGTAATAATTATGCTTATGTTGTCAGCATAAGCTGTAATCTTTGGGGCCTTCCTCTTAAAACTCTTGATTAGGTCGTCGACCACTAGATTCCATAGGTGGGGTGATAGGACTCCACCTTCCGGCGTGGCTCCGTGCGCCTCTTTCACTCCGGAAGCTGTGCCCCAATCGGATTGTACCCGCCTACAACCTAGGAGATTTCCTATCCAGAAGTTGATAGGGGGTTCATTATTGCGTATGTGCTTACATTATTAAATCATGTGCATGGCTCTTTCTGCAGTTGAGGTTTCCTTTTTTAGGCAGGAAGACAATCCGAGAGGTCCTCCGTTGGATCGGGATATAGCCCGTGTGTAGGCAAGCTGTGTATAGTGCGTGTAGCCATGGGGTGATGACTTCTTTGGTCACATGCAACAAAGATGAAAATATTTGGTCTAGTCTAGAGGATATTAGACCTGTTGGGAGATGTTCTTCTCTAGTTGCTAGTACCTGGTGCTCGTTGGCATCAGTGACTTTTGTGCAACCTAGGAAGTGCGCGTGCATTAGTGCTGTTAGGGCCTCTTCGTCACATCGTCACGTTTAAGAGTACTGTAGGTTGTGGGTTGCTTCAAAAGCAACTTTCAGAATCTAGCCATTTCTGGGGCCGTCTCTATGTTGGAGCAGATTCTCCAAGAGTTTTCTTGCACCTGAGTACTTCCTTCACGTAATCCCTTAACAGAATTTTGTATTCATGGTTGATTATATCATCCCTCGCCTGCTTGGCGATTTTGAAAATTCTCTCAGCTTATTGCGTTGAACCACCAGGATGGCCTGGTCCTCTTCTTGGTTCTTGATATCGGGCATGATGCGTGGTACGCTCCGATTGCGTCAACCACTTTCTCGTTGGTTCATCCATACACTTTAGGATTTTGACCCCATTCAGCCACCCGGCACTATCAAATGTGGGCATGGGCACTACAGGGTCATCCTCCATCCGTGTAAGTAATAATTGAACGAGCCGGGCATGTACCATCTTTTACCGCGCCTCGGTAATCTTACCAGACTCGTCCGACTCTGTATAGGCTATGGTACCAGTTCGGCTTAGCTTTTGACTTATTGTGGCAGTAGCTTTTGACACGAAGAGAGGATTGCTCCAATCCGTGCCAGCCGGTGGTAGCAGTCACGACTATTGATTAATTTCCCTGTTTCGTCCATTTTCCTTATGAACGGGTACGTTTTCCACCCACTTGCGTTTTATGCCTGCCGCCATGCACCTCCAGCCATGGCTAATGATTCATTTCCTCCAACAAAGAGTAATTGAATCAAAGCCTTAGCCTTATTATAGTTTATGTCACATATGCAACGAATTAAATTTTATATAATAGCAATGCGTTTGAATGTTTAATTTTTAATAATCTCTCCCGATTAGACTCTATGCTGTGGGCTTTAAGCAAACGCAAGAGGATAAACCAAAAGGGAAAACCAAACAATTGGCGCGCTTTTCTTAGTTCGCTTTTTCACCCGAGCGCGCAAATCAACAAAAATTTGAATTTCAGAAAATCATTTAACTAAATTTTATTTTCATATCGAATACTAGAAAATAGGTTATTTACATAATATATACATACAGAATATATAAATATGTATGTATGTATATATTTTATATTTGAATTATTAAATACATATATTAATTATTATTATTATTATAATTATAACAAAAAGGGATAATTTAAATTCATAATTATATATTTATTTACAATTATTTAATTTAATTGACTAAGAAATAATATATTATAACACATAAATTATAAAAATAAAATAAAATAAATGTAAAAATATGTAATCGCAAAATCGGTCTTTTAAGGCCCGCCATGCTGCTGTATGCTGGCTCCAGAGCCAGCACGAAAACATCGCTGTATGCGTGAGAGAAGCGGCTGGTTCTAGACCAGACGAGAACATCGCTGTATGAGTGAGAGAGAGAGAGAGAGCGCCTGGCTTTAGAGCGCTCTCTCACTGGTGAGAGAGCCAGTTCAAAATCCAGCACGAAATAATCTTGTGCAAAAAAATCGTATGACGTTAAAGATGCGTAACGTCATACGATTTTTTTGCACACGATTTTTTCGTGCTGTTTTTTGAACTGGCTTCAGGCTCTCTGTCTGTAATGTAATGTCGTTGGTTCGGGCCTACACCTTGTGCTGGTCACTTTATAAATCCAAGTTTTTCCTTCTGAAATCTCTTCTTTACGATCCTTGATGAATCATTTGAATCATTATCCCTCATAAAGATTCACTTTACACCGATATTATCAAAAGCATATGTTTCTATATTGTTCTTTTATATATATAACAATTGAAATGAATCTATAATCCCATTATTTCGGACGATCAGGACCGTACCAAGCCTAAAAATTGCAACTTAGGACTTTGTTTTGCCTTCCCCATGCTTTACAGATATTGTATGGTATCTCGGATTGATGTACCGGCCTATTAGACGATCCACAAGTGTTTTCCTTTTTTGTCCCATCCTTTTTAAATAGATTTCATCTCCGCATAAAATATTTTTCCAAAATGAAGTAACTCTTTAATATTTGTAATATTTGCCTTTAACAGGAGCTATTTCCTTCTGCCTATGCATCCATAGAGCCAAGTTTCATTTAGTCTTCTTGTTACCAGTTTCATTTATAGTTTCTAGTCAGTTTCATTAAAGATTTTAATCATAATTTTACGAGCAAACTGAAAAAGGGTCAGATTTGCTCTTTCGATCGATAGTCCTTTCCAAGCTCTAAATCGTGATTTTAGGCCTTTTCTTTCAAATATTTTGTTGGGACAAATACATTGTACTTATGTATATTAACCAATGTAACTGCATTGTATTGCATTATTTAAAAGCAATCCACGATTTTAGCTATTTTAGCTGGTTTTTGTTTTCCAAAGTACAAGTTAGCATAAATAACAAATTAAATTACGAGTAACATAAAAATAGAAAAAAAAAAGATTACAAATTGCGCTTTTACACAAAAAATTAAATTTTTAGATCAAAGTTTGCTAATTATGTGACCCTTAAAATGTTTTAATAGTACATCCTAAAGAGTATAAGTCCATAATATAGTCACAGTAAAAATAAAAATCTAACTTTTCGTGAAATAAATAAAATAAAATAAATAAATAAAGAAATTGCCAATTATATGACTATAGCTGTAGAAACGATCGTTAAATGTTGGAGAAACTATGAATATATAACTGTAAATTTAATACGTTTAGTTTTAGATGCAGTACGTAGTGGTTGAATTTATCATTGCGCTCTTTGCACATGATTTTGAATATTTTACAGATTGCGGAGTTGCTCCTGCAAATGCTTTTTCCTTGAGCACCTGCCCGTCTCCAACTCGCCTTAAAGCGTTCATAGGGAGATGGATACGATTTCTATTCTATCGCTCGCCATTTTGACTCCTTTCTGTGAATGTTAAGCTGCAGTCTCGTTGCCATCGAACAATAAAAAAAATATAACTTTTCCACTTTTCAACAGGTTTTCATCAAATTTAAGATATAGCCATTTTGTAATATTCTAGAATTTCGGATTTAATTTTTTGAAAATCAGACTACTATATGATATAGCTGTCATAGAAACTATCATAAATATAGAGGAAAATGCCAAACTATGAATGTAAAACTGTAACTGAATAACTGTAAATATATAGGTGAATTATTGAATGTAGGAATTACTTCCTTGATTTTTAACAGAAATGTATATAATTTATATTGTATTAATTATTAATGATCGAATTTCAATCTGCAAGAGTATACAAACTTCGGCGTGCTGAAGTTAGCTTCCTTTCCTTTTTTATCGCTTGACTGTACGAACGGTTTACCGCCTGGAATATGCTGCATTGGCTTGGTAGCTTATGTGACATCCTCGTCTCAGGGTCTGTATAGTATATCTCCGCTACAACTCCTCCTTCCATCTTGGAGCCGTCTGTGTATATGTTGACGTATTGAGCATTGTCCTGAGCCGTTTTCCAGTCTTCGGGTCCTCTTAATGTAGTTGTTTTGACATCACAGCAAGTTCTAGGTATCATGTAGTCAGATATGCTGCTCATGTTTCGACTAATTGAAATGTGTCCGAATCCTTGGGGCGACATATGTCCCGATGCTACTAGGCGTTCCTGCAGTCAGTTGCGCGTATGGTTTTTGGTTGACCTCAGCGCCCTTGACATTCTGCATGTGCAGTGCCTGCCGCTGGGTTCTCTCCTTAAGCTTGTTGTATTATTTCTTTTGTATGGCTTGCCACCAGAGTGGGCGAGACCCCATGTGCTACTGAACATCTTGTTGGATGCTTATGGTGGCCTTTTTCACCCTATCTTGTCAATTGGGTTTCCATGCCAGCTTGCTTTTCATTACAGTGCCGAGGTATTTGACTTGTATTTTCGAGTTTTCGGTCAGCCTGGTTGTTATGATTTTTTGGGATCTCTTTGTGAAGAGAATGAGGTCTGTCTTGTCCGCCTTGATATTGAGTCCTACCTTGTCTGCCCACTTACATATCTCTCTGAGTGTTGATTCCATAATCGCGTTGATGATCTATGGATAGACTACCGTAATAATTATGCTTATGTTGTCAGCATAAGCTGTAATCTTTGGGGCCTTCCTCTTAAAACTCTTGATTAGGTCGTCGACCACTAGATTCCATAGGTGGGGTGATAGGACTCCACCTTCCGGCGTGGCTCCGTGCGCCTCTTTCACTCCGGAAGCTGTGCCCCAATCGGATTGTACCCGCCTACAACCTAGGAGATTTCCTATCCAGAAGTTGATAGGGGGTTCATTATTGCGTATGTGCTTACATTATTAAATCATGTGCATGGCTCTTTCTGCAGTTGAGGTTTCCTGTTTTAGGCAGGAAGACAATCCGAGAGGTCCTCCGTTGGATCGGGATATAGCCCGTGTGTAGGCAAGCTGTGTATAGTGCGTGTAGCCATGGGGTGATGACTTCTTTGGTCACATGCAACAAAGATGAAAATATTCGGTCTAGTCTAGAGGATATTAGACCTGTTGGGAGATGTTCTTCTCTAGTTGCTAGTACCTGGTGCTCGTTGGCATCAGTGACTTTTGTGCAACCTAGGAAGTGCGCGTGCATTAGTGCTGTTAGGGCCTCTTCGTCACATCGTCACGTTTAAGATGACTGTAGGTTGTGGGTTGCTTCAAAAGCAACTTTCAGAATCTAGCCATTTCTGGGGCCGTCTCTATGTTGGAGCAGATTCTCCAAGAGTTTTCTTGCACCTGAGTACTTCCTTCACGTAATCCCTTAACAGAATTTTGTATTCATGGTTGATTATATCATCCCTCGCCTGCTTGGCGATTTTGAAAATTCTCTCAGCTTATTGCGTTGGACCACCAGGATGGCCTGGTCCTCTTCTTGGTTCTTGATATCGGGCATGATGCGTGGTACGCTCCGATTGCGTCAACCACTTTCTCGTTGGTTCATCCACACACTTTAGGATTTTGACCCCATTCAGCCACCCGGCACTATCAAATGTGGGCATGGGCACTACAGGGTCATCCTCCATCCGTGTAAGTAATAATTGAACGAGCCGGGCATGTACCATCTTTTACCGCGCCTCGGTAATCTTACCAGACTCGTCCGACTCTGTATAGGCTATGGTACCAGTTCGGCTTAGCTTTTGACTTATTGTGGCAGTAGCTTTTGACACGAAGAGAGGATTGCTCCAATCCGTGCCAGCCGGTGGTAGCAGTCACGACTATTGATTAATTTCCCTGTTTCGTCCATTTTCCTTATGAACGGGTACGTTTTCCACCCACTTGCGTTTTATGCCTGCCGCCATGCACCTCCAGCCATGGCTAATGATTCATTTCCTCCAACAAAGAGTAATTGAATCAAAGCCTTAGCCTATTACTAGCATTAGATAAACCAACTTGGAAGCGAAATGCCTATATATTTAGCTTGGTAACCAGTACGACCAAAGAAATTGGATAAAAGGCGCGAAAACGGTCACACTGACTGAAGCAAGATGTTTTTTGGAAACAAACTTTTTAAAGTGATATTAATATGAATTCAAACGGATTGTATATTGGAATACCATTTATTGATGCGTTCGCTGCTATGGAGCTAAATAATTAATAAAATAATTTTTTCGTATTTAAAATGCCTTTGAATTAAATTTCATATTATAAGACTTTACAGCATTTATTAATTCCAACTATTTCTTGCCGCCCAGAAAATAGCTGCATACGAATAATGTTTTTATTTTTTTAATTCCCCTCATCTTTCATCCTTCATTTTGCCTTTAAAAATATATACGATTTATTATTTCGCTTGCAAAATTACAACAGTTTAGTTTTCTGATCCCGCAACGCATTAAATTTTTTGCTTGGCACATTTATCTTATGTTAGTACGCGGTCGGAAGTTTGTCTTCTTCTTTTTGCTGTTGCCGGTGCGCTCGCAGTTCAAAAACAACATTTGAAGGAGTTTCAGGAGATTAGTGAACCAATCGGCAAATTAACAGTTGACACCCCAGAGGTGAAAACCCTTACAGATGCTAAGCTTAAGGAAGGTGTTGTTTGTAAAGAAAGACCCTTCCTCCATCCCACTATCGTCCAAAAGTCGATTTTTTGGTATAAATTCTAATAATAGAGTTACAGACCTAAAATTTTGCATCACATTGTGTTTTTATAGAAAGATAATAATGTTAAAAAAAATTGCGTCTGCGACCACGCCTTCTATTGCCTTCCATACTAACCGATTTGTAGTATTATTAGTAGAAATTGAGTATGACGCTAAATTCAGACAATATATTTACATTTTTACATTTCAGGAATAACTTAAATATCTATATATACACATGTAATCTTATGTATGGGTTTTGTCTTAAACATTATCTTCTACTATTATAGTGCAGCCTTCGCATAGGTACTCATCCGAATCACAATCAGATGGCAATTCCTGTTCAAATGCGATGTTGTTCTCGGTTAACGCCAGCTCCAGAAGGCTTAATATTTCTTTGGCTATTGTTTTTGTTTGTGTTTTTTCGTTCTCTTTCCGAGGAATCGATCACCCTGTAGAAAATGTCAGTCATGGTATATTCGACTATTTTTTCTTGCGAGTGAGAGTCGGTCTTTTTTTGTAGATTTTGTTGCGGGCTTCTGAAGCATTTTCGCCTAAGCATCCTAGTGGAACTAACGTCGAATTATTTATTTGAAAACCGTGGACTAGTACTTTGTGAATCGTTGGTGACATTGGGTTCCAAGGGTATTTATGCATATATGTATGTATAAGCAAAAGATTTCTCACAAAGAGTTCGAAATTTTTTAGAGTTTATAGAATAGTTACATGAAATTGCTACTAATATAATGTGAAAATTATTCAAAAGGGTTTTGTCAAATCCGGTTATGAATGATAGTTGTTCACTATTTGCAAAAGCTATTCTTGCTGTATTACCGTCATTGCTGTTCCCGCTACCATTCGGCTTTGGCACGCTTACTCGAAACCCATATCATTCCACATTTTTCCCGAGCACTCATTTTAATCTTGTCATCACATTTTTTGTATTTCCATTTTGTATGATATATTCAGGACAAATTCTAGAAGGCGAATCTAAGCATGTAGAGGACTTCCCCATATATTAAAGTTTCAAGCTTGAGCGTAAAGATTTTTGAATTGAAATGTTTGATTTCCATTACTTTTTTTGGGGTAACACCACAAATTGGATAACATTGAGCTGATTTATTGTGAGTTAGTACATTTAGTACTTTTCCGTCAATGAGTGTCATATGCATTTTAAAGGTAACTGTTATGTTATTAGCCTCACTCAGTTTATATCAAAAGGGCTTTAGATTACCTATTTGATAGTCTAACTGATTTTTTCCATAAGTATATGATCAGAAGTTTCTTTTACAAATTCAATTTTCAGCGGCCTGAAGAATCGAATAAATTGCGGTGTTCTGTTAACCCAGAATTTCCTTGAAATTAGTTAATCAATTTTTTAGGTGTTACAGAAGTTACAAACAAAGATTGATCTGAGACCGGAACGTAAGGTGTTTTTATTTCAAACTTCTGCTTGTATGTACGGTGCTTTCTCAATTCTGTTGGCTATTCATCAGGTGTTGTAATAATTGCTTTAAGGGCCAGGGCCACGTTTATATTTCATTCTTTCTTAGCAGAAATTGCTGCAGCATGCATAAGAAGAGTTGTGATGTGCTCTTTTTCGCAAGCTCAGATGCTAATTTCCTTTTCAATCGAGGTCCTGCGTTTGCATAAGACAAGGTTCGGTGTTCCGGTTTTTGTGGTGTCTTATAGTTTTCATTTATTGTAATTGATATTTTCGACAACATCTATTCAGTATGCTTTGACTTAAAACGTTCGACCATATACAGGGGTGGTCAAAAGTATTTACTTCTGTTAAAATGTTCTTTATTGATCTATGCAGAAGCGAAGCGAAAAGGAATGCGAAAGATAACGGTTTATAGGACAATGCTAAAATCAAAAGAAAATATGTCTCTTTATTTTAGATATCATTTAATAAACTCAATTCCAGACAATTGAAAGCCTTCATCAATGCCAAAGCTAATTTTTCTAATTATTAATAAAGTAATTTACGGGACTTTTGCTACAAAGAATATTCAAACTAAACAGAGTTAAATTTGAGACGAAAACAATTTATGTGTAAATATGACACTGTACATCCATCTATTCTTTTACTTCTAGCATTGTCCTATTAACGGTTATTTTTTTATTTCCTTTTCGACTTGATTCTGCATAGATCAAACTACGCGATACAGAAAATTTCAGGAAAATTGGTAAACAATACTAAGAATAACAACCAACAGAAGTTTGACGTGAAAATATGTCGTTGTGTAAATACTTTTAACCACCTATGTAAATGTATTTTGGTAGTTTTTTTTATAAATGATTAAAAATTACTTGTTTTTTTTTTGAATAGATTTCTAATTTTTTTTGTCTTCTTCGGCGTGATAATGGCTAATTTTTTTTATAAATACAAGCTGACACAAATGATATTTTGCGATTATTGCTGAGCCAAATATCGAAAAGATGGCGAAATTCGAACGTCGCTGAATAATATAGAAAAAGGAGACGAACGGGGAAAAGTTCTTATTAGTCTAAGCTGGCGTAATTAGTCAGGTCGTTAGTTGTATTCCACGAAACACAAGACTCACGTTAATTTTCTATAAAAAATACACATAAATTGAGCATTAAACAAAACACAAAGACTACACATAAACGACAATAGTTTGGAAGCTCATAAAAAGAAAACAAAAGTAGCTTTAAAGGTTTTAAGCTCTTTTTGTTTTGTTTATGTTTGATGTGTTGACTTTAAGAACAATTTCGAACTTATACCAAAAAAATCGATTTCTGGACGTATGCATCCGTTGAACGGATGGTCTATAAGGTTTTGCCGTTCCGAAATTTCACATTTTGTTTTCGATCCATTTTGCATCCGAAATCGATGGACTTGTTTGCAGATATTTAGAAAATAGTTCTTCGGTGCAACTCTGAATTCTTCTTCTTATCACTAAAAATTTGGCCAATCATTACGAAAATGTAAAGAAAGATGTCAAGGAACTTGTGAAATAAAAAAGGCGCCAAAGTTCAAAGTATGCCAAAGAAACTCTGTCGGTGTATTCCGTTATACTGATACTATTTGATATAAAACTCCTATTATTACTTTATTTTGCAGCTTCTAGCCTTTTTGTAATCATCTACTGTACTCCTCGGGGTATTTTCTCTTTGTTAGAGAAAAATCACTCGAGAATTTGCAATTCTTCGTCATTTAATTCATTCTAATATAGTGCCAACGTTATCTACCACAATCTATATGTTTTCTGTTGTTGAACAGCCAAAAAAAGTTGTTAACTTATTCCCCAGAGGCAACTTTAACCTGCTTTGTCAATGTTTTGGATGAACCACATCATTTCGTAGGATAAGCTACTATCGGATGGAGGATGGAGATGTAGCTCAGTGGAAATCGGAGTTTTACATATACAAAAAAAATCCCAACTGTTTTTCACGGATGGACTGTTTGGGAAGACAGTATTTGAAATAATAAAGTCTCTATCAGATTTTAAGGGCAAAAGTGAAACATATGTATTGTGTGTAGTGTACCTCGTGTTGCAAGGGTTGTTCCCAGTCGGTCTTCTAGTCGATGGTGTTGTTTACTATTAAGAGAGGACCTTGTACTTCCTTCGCTAGGGATGCGCACCCTTGCTATGCTCGGGTCTAGCTCGCCGTGGTCGGGGTTCTTTCTAGATTAGGATAGTACGACACGCTACTACATTTAATTAGTGCGTCTTACACAACAATAATCTACTCGAAAAGAATCGATAAAGAAAAGGATGGATCAAGGTTGTTGGTGGGCG
>JAWNOB010000143.1:0-20672 GCA_035046265.1 Drosophila bunnanda
CTTTTCCGCATATTTTTTGTTTTAAAATGTTTAAATTTTTTATTTTGTAAATGTTTTACGTACACTTGTTGATATGTTGTTATTTTTTTGTTTTAGTTGCATGTTTTTGGATTTCACTTTGTTTGTGTTTTAAATGTTTAGTAAACCCTTTATGTTTATAATTTGTAAATGTTTATATTTTTTGTTTTAAAATGTTTAAATTTTTGTTAAACTTTTCACAAAAAATTTTTAAATAAAATGAACGCGAAGACCGTCGTGTTTGAAACGTTTGGAATACAAACTATATGTGAAACCTAAGTTTCTAGGACACTGCGTTTAGGTCCTATAGACTCTTTCACATGAGTTTGCAACAACAACAACTTGACCGCATTGGTTGTTTTATCTTGGGTGGTGACAATATAGTTCATCCTTTATACACAACACCCATCCCATATGTTAGACTAGGGTCAGGGAAGCATCGAAATTGTGTACATGATTTACCAAGAGATGTTCTTACGTTTAGAAGAAAAGGATCATTTTATGTGTGGGAAATCATTCTTGAATACATTTACATATCATTAGGGTTATATAAGGAAGGAGGATCTACCTTTATTCCTCAGGGATCAGACCCTTGGGTCCCTTGGGTCCCTTAGGACCCTTGGGACCCTTGGGCACTTATGAAACACCTCATACTCTTTTTGGGATGGATTGAATGCAGCTTATTACTTATTCAACCTCTATTCCATTTTAGAAGGGGGTTGCACACAAGTGACCCCTTTTTTTTATCATAAATGAAAATCTCGGCTGACGGTGACCCTTTCTTCCCTCCCTCTTCAATGCATTGTGTGATCGCAGGTGTGTACAGGCTTCTTGAACGGGCATGAGTGCACAGGTGACATGTGACCTTTTCCCCCTCCATCCCTTTTTGGCTTGTGATTTGATCGTGGGAAGATGATTGAGCCTGGATCGAACACGTTTCGATATCGCTCCGTCGCATTCGCACTCGTAGCCGTATCGACTGCGTCCTCGCGGTGGTAGCGCATCTACACACGTTTTCTCACGTGTCCTCACACCATTCAATTAGTGATCCTAATCCATTTTTATTACCCTACCCTTTTAGGGATTGACAGGTGTCACTTAACCCTAATTTAATCTAATTAATGACCCTAATTAACGATTAAAGATCAAAGCTGTCCCGCTTCTGAGGTTTTCATACTACTGACTTGCATCTATGGCCGCTACTCGAGATAACGCGTCAGGGACTACGTTCAGTTTCCCACATCGATGCTCAATTTTGAAAGTGAATCCTTGAAGTTTCAACGCCTACCGAGCAAGCCTGGAATTCAAATCCGTTTGAGACATCAGCCATTTTAGGGACGCATGATCGGTGATGACTGTGAAATCATGGCCCTCTACATAAGCAAATAATTGCCGCCAAACACTATCCTTGTATGACTTTTGAGCCTTGTTTAGCTTCTTTGAAACAAATGCTATCGGGCATTTTTCACCACTCTCAGCTTTCTGAACCAAAACTCCTCCCACTCCGATGTTGCTAACATCTCAATGAATGTAAAATGGCTTACTAAAATCCGGACTACGAAGAACTGGGGCAGAGCAAAGCATCTCCTTTAACTTCGCAAACGCGTCTTTTCCTTACGAAGTATTTAACGTTTTTCATGCAAAATTTGCTCTTCTCCACATTTAAAGTTAATCCAGCGGCCCTTATGTGACTGGAAACTGTTTCCAAAACCCTTAAATGACCCTCAAAACTATCTGAGACAATCAAAAGATCATCTAAATACACAAATATTTAATTTCTGAGTTCTGCGGGTATTACCTTATCCATCAACGTGGTCATTGTCTGCGAAGCATTCGTTAAACCGAAAGGCATCACCTTATACTGGTATAACGGCTTGCTATGAATTGTGAACGCGGTTTTATCGCGCGACTGCGGTTCTAATGGGATTTGTCAATAGGCGTCCTTAAAATCCAGACTGGAAATAAAATTTGCTTTGGGAAGACGACTTAATATGGCATCAATTTGTGGCAAAGGGTACGCATCTTTCTTAGTTACGGCATTCTATAGAGGCAGAATCGTACTTTTCCTTTCAAAAGAACTTTTTACCTTTCGCTCTACGCGGTTTAAATTGGGATGCAAACCAAAGATTACCTTCCTACTCTAGTAGACTCCTATTAATAAACTTGCCGTCCTTAGCCAATTGTAGAACGATGCTAGGGATAACCTTTATTTTTAACCTTATACATGGTGATGTGGAAAGTGCTGACTTGTTGAGTCAGCTTAATTTCCATGTACCATGTAGAACTACTAGATCCTATATCCCATTAGTGTTGCGCCACTGTAGAACCTCCTTTGAACTGCATGAACCTTTTAGAGTGCTATGTGCAAATAATAATGATTTGTACACACTAATCTCTAACGCAGATACCCTTCCCAAATTAAAATCTTTAATATTAACACACTTAGTAAGCATGCAAACTAACAATCTGGCAGCACGCCGGTAGTCAATTTCCTCGTATTCTGTCCTATATTTTCCATCGCGCCTACTAACACCTAACCCAAACAGGCACGTGCCTGGTGTCATACGGGCCACTTGAATGTACTGACATTAGTGCATCAACGTCATAAAAAAAAAAAAAAAAAAAAAAAAAAAAACAAACAACGGGCGAAGACCAAGGACTGTCCGGATTCCTCAATCACGCCAAGCTGAATCACACGGTTGACTTCTTCGTAGAGCCACTTTTCCACAGCTGGCGAAACAGGAAAATGTCTCTGCTTGACAGGCTTGGCATCTCCAACATCGATAGAATGCGAAAGCATTCTCGTTTTTCCCAGACCTAAAACCGCAAAAGATGTAAACTGCTTAATGACTGACTGCAATTTAGTTTGCTGGACGTCAGACAAAACATGGGCATCGCTAGTTAATTCATCTATACACATTTCAGGGGGAAAAAGCTCGAAATTGGGCCAAAAGTCGATACCTAAGTACAAGTCCTGACTCAGAGAAGGAATAATATATAAATCAAGCTCTTGTATCTTTCCCTCATACTGAATTGGAGTTTTTAATTGGCCTATCACTTAAGTGGTATCGATGCATCGATAAGTTATGTGAGAGGTAGCTTAGCTCGTGAGGTAATGACCGCAGGGAAGTACAAGGTTATCAACAACAATGCTACTACTGCTGATGGCCGATCACAGCAGATACTAGGGTATTTCAAAGCGGATGCGGAGTACGCCCTAAATTTTTTTTTTTAATCAATTTTTATTTACATTCTGTCTTGTGACAAAAAGTAAATTTTATAACTAATAATTACATAACAGGAATAGAAGATTTCCAGTGAAACCTACTATTAAATTTAACTTCTTGTTTACTTAAATTTGCCTTTCAAGGAGATCAAGAATGTGAAATCTTTTGAGTCTTCTGTAGGTTGAGCTATTGTCTAATATACCTAGGGCTAAATTATTTACATGATTGTGAAGTCTATCTGTATATTTCTTACTAAATTTGTTTATCTCTTCTTTTATTGTTGGAATATTTAGATCTCTGTGAATATATGCATTGGTTACTTAACATGGAGCGTTAACAATTTGTCGCAATGTTTTTGACTGGTAACGCTGAAGTATTTCAATATTTGAATTGCTAGCTGTTCATTTCGCTTTTATGTGCGGTTTCCATATTAGTCTGCGATCGAGGTGCATGTCAAGATACTTCACACAGGTGTCTTGTGGAATTACTGAGCCATAAAGTGTGACATTTGGGCAGCTTCCTGGTCTTAGTGAAAAAGTAATTTGGACTGACTTCAGGGAGTTAATTTTGATTTTTCAGCGAGGAAACCAGGCTTGGGGAACGCCTGCGTTTATGAGAAGTAGTGTTAACGTTTAATTTCTCTGCTGCACGTAGGAGAATCTCTTAGACAAGTATGATCTCAGTAATAGATAGTATGGGGCAGGTAGCCATTTCTTTATCTTGTAGAGTAATCCATTGTGCCAAACACGATCAAACGCTTGTTGAAGCAGGATTTGTATCTTTGGATAGATTTTTGAAAGCTTTACGATCTTCTTCCCAGAAGAATCAGAATTAGACTCAACGGTGTTCTTTTTTTTATTATTATCGCCGGAAATGATCAATTTCTTTTGAACTTTACCGGTCGTTTCAAGGGATGTTGAATATGTACATATATACTTATTTTAATATTTACATATATTTACAAAATGAACATAGTTAATTACAATATTATACGGGAGGACAGATCGCTGGGGTGGGATCTCTTTAGTCGTCTCAGAGATTGCGGGTCGGCAAGCCTTCTAGCCAGAGGATTTCGGTGATTTATTAGCCTGTCCGAGCAACGACTGCTGAGTAAGTTTACAAGATCGCCCACAGGAACAAGGCGAAGGTAGTTTTGGATCGCCTGATTGGTCACTTACCAGGAAAGCCCGGGTGCTCGTCGAGCAGCTCGCACCTGTACTACCCTCAGCCTGTTTAGCTAGTGCTTGGACGCGGTGCCCCATACTTGAATCGCATACGTCCAGGTTGGCGTGAGGATTGCTTTGAGCAGCAAAACTTTAGTTAAAGGTGGAGGCTTTTGGAGCTCACGAGCCAATCGAGCTTTTGAAGTTTTGGGGGACGGCACTTGCATATCACTTGTGTAGATGTATAGGAATGGACCTTGGGGCACTCCTGCGTAAATGTGTACCAAGCTGGATCTTGAGTCCCTTACTGCTACTTCGAAGGTACGCTTCGCAATTAAAGACCTCAGGATGACGATTTAGGTTGCAGATAGAAGGTCCTTAGTTTTATAAAGAAGGCCCTCGTGCCACACCTTGTCAAAGGCTTGTTTTACGTCCAGGAAGACGCCTACGATGTGCAGTTTGTGCTCAAGTCCGTGGGTGATGTGGTCGACTTTACTGTCAACCAGTTTGGATGTTTTATTTTTATTCAGCTTGGAAAAGATCGGGAATATAAAACAAACAAAAAACTGAAACTACTAAAATTCTTTCTGCGAAATATCATCCATTCGCTCCGGAAAAAGTATACAATTTCATCTCGGAAAAATTTGTCCTTCTAACAAAAAAAAGTATTCTTCGCGCGTAGCAGGCTGTGGCTTAGTGGTTTCTGCTATGCAGAAGCCACGCAAGCAATCTGTCCCTGTACAATGCCATACATGTCAGGAATACGGACATACAAAAGCATATTGCATGCGGCATCATATTTGCAGAGAATGCGGGGAAAACCACACTGCCCTGGAATGTAAGCTTGGAGACGACCCTAGGTGCTACTTCACTGCGGTGACTCTCACGCGGCAAGCTTCAGAGGATGTCGTAAATACCTGCAAGTCGCGTTTAAGCAAAATCGCCAATTCATGGTCCCAGCAACCAAAGAATCGAACACGATGTCACACACCCATCTCTCACCCAACATTCGTAAGGAAAATATGATAATGTAGCCAGAAGAAACCAATCCACCTTACAACGCAGCCGTCCTCGCAAAGAGACGAAAAATGCCCCAACTCAATCCACTGCTAATGCCTCTCTGAATGCTAAACTGGAACAGCTTTTTACGAGGCTCGACAGGATAATGTCCTTGGTAGAGACACTAATGCAACCACTTCTGCAGACGCGTCCTTCCTCTGCTCTCCACAATGGGTGCACTTAAAATAGCCTGCTGGAACCCCAATGGGCTAAGCTCGAAAGCAAAAGAAGTCGTTACATTCATTGACCTCCACGTAATAGACATCCTCTTGTTGTCAGAAGCCCGCCCCTGTTCGCGGTCCACCTTCAGGATCCCTGGCATTACTCTGCCCAAAGCCGATCATCCGGACGACCGGAGACATGGGGGCGCAGCGATACTCATCAAGTCAGGCATATCCCATTAACTCTCCTTCACTCTCTCGGAAGAGCACATTCAAGCCGTCTATATTGAGCTATCCTCAAGAAGAGGGAGGCTAAACGTTGCTTCGGTGCACTACCCTCCTGCTGTCAGATGGTCAGAAGCAGATGTCACGACGCTGCTCTCTCAACTCGGAGCTAAGTTTCTTGCCGCAGGTGATTGAAATGCCAAACACATATTGTGGGGAAACTACAGAATGTGTGCCAGAGGCCGGACTCTCAGCGCTATCCTGGCCAATGACAACGTCGATATTGTAGCAACTAGAGAAGCCACCTACTACCCCTATCGTGCCAACGCCACACCCAGTGCAATTGACTTTGGCATCTCTAAAGGCTTTAGACAACAGCAGGACAACGGTGACTAACTGTAAAGACAAAACTGACCAGCATCAATTGTCTGATATGGATAAAGCCAAGCTGAAGAATGTTGTGAATTGTTTTCCATCGTTTAGCCAAGAAGGTCTTGGTAGGACCTATCTTATATTCCCTCCCATTGACGTGGGTATGGCTTAGCCGGTAAAGTAACGCCATTTCCCTGTCTCACCGGCCTTAGAAAAGTAAATGTATGCCGAAATTGATAGGATGTTGCAATTTTGGGTAATAGAAGAGTCCGACAGCGCTTGGTCATCTCCAATCGTGATGGTTACGAAACCTGGAAAGGTCAAGATTTGTTTGGACTGTCGTAAGGTGAACAGTTACAGCGAAAAGGATGCATATCTTCTTCCCCAAATCAATGTAATTTTAAGTCCCTTACCAAAGGCAGAATATATAACATGCTTTAAACTAAAAGACACCTAGTGGCAAGTGCCTTTAGATATTGCTTCAAGTGACAAAACAGTGTGTAGTGTCCCTGGAAGACCGCTCAACTAGTTCTTAGTTATGCTAAGAAAGGTTACATTACATTTAAGGCGTGCAGGTTTGAAGATCAATATTGGCAAAAGTCACTTGCATGCTGAGGGTGCGCTATTTTGGCCATATAACCGGCGATGGTGGGATTCGAACCGACCTTGATAAGTTTGCCGCAATTAGAAATTTTGCATTGCCCACAACTTTGTGCAGCTTGCGAAGCTTTATGCGTCTGTTTGGGTGGTATCGCAAGTTCGTCCCCAATTTTGCGTCTCTTTCTGCTCCTTTAAATGATCTGATGACCACGAAAGGAGTTTTACTGAGGCAGCAATAAAATCTTTGGAAGAGCTGAAACGATGTCTTAGTGAGGCTCCAGTTTTATGTAGTCCAGACTTTTCGCTATACAGTTTGTTGCTAGTAAAACCGGAGTAGCAGCTGTGTTAGTGCAGGTTTCCGAAGAAGGAAATGAGCGATCTATTGCCTTCATTTCGAAGAAATTGAATAAGAGTGCCTCGCGGCGATCGTGGCACTTATTTTAGGGCGTATGTGGAAGAACATAGATTCAAAATTAAAACAAATCACGCTTCATTAAAATGGCTGATGTCTAACCACGACCTAAATTCGAGTCTAGCTCGATGGGCTTTGGCTTTACAAAGGTACGATTTTAAAATTGAGCATTGCAAAGGTTCGCTTAACGTAGTTCCCGACTCCTTGTCTCGGGTGAACAAAGACGTGATACCGGCAATAGACTTTCGGGAAGGATTTAAATTCTAACCATTTTAAGTCAACGAAATATATTGAGTTAGTGCAAAAAAAAAAAAATGGGAATTAAGGAAAAAAGACCAGTATAGCCCTTATTAACACGCATGTTGTTATCACATGGACCTGGAGAATGTTACGCGGTGTTGAAGTCCTTGAGGATCGCGGTAGTTTTTGGGAAGGCAAGTTTACCTGGCGTCCTCCTGGAGGCATAAGCTAGTGATGCCAGTACTAGGGCACCTTTTCCTTTGGGGTTGGGAACTTACAGATGAGATGCCCCAAGGATTCGATTGCCTCAGATTCACTGCATTTCCTGCAGTTGCCGTTGTTGGTGATGCCCATGCGCGGCAGTCAGGCCGTGAGCTGTAAGAATTCCCACCAACAGTCTGCAGTCTTTTCGGGGTAGGTGCAGTATGTAGTGGCTGAGTTTATCATTGCGCTCTTTGCACATGATTTTTGATGTTTTGCAGGTTGTGGAGTTTCTTCTTCATCTGCTTTTTACTTGTGCGTCCGCCCGCTTCTCCAACACGCTTTGGAGCGTTCTTAGAGAGACTGGGAACCAATAGATCCGCACTGATATCTAGTGTGTCCCTGCTTGCCAGTACATTTTTAGAACTGACCGCTGACGATCGCATGGATCTAATCGCCGCTTGACTTTCTATCACACATACATACAATGCTGCGTACCCCAGCAGCTCAGATCCAACCCCGTCAAACAATAAGGTTACACGCTATTCACAGCTTGGCATTTTCCTTTACATTTAACGATAGTTTCTATAGCAGCTATATGATATAGTCTCCCGATTTTCATAAAATTAAAAACAAAATTCAAGAGTATGGTATAGTCATCCGAGTTTATAGAAGTCTAACCGCAAAGTTCCATTCTGGTTTCCTCACGGAATTTAATTACGTATTTCAGGGTTACCTCAGGGATTCATCACGGATTGTTATACGGGTATTCCTTGAGGAATCCAATTCCTTTGCATGGGATTATTCGGATATTTTTTTGAAGTATTCCATTCATAGAATCCACAAAATATCCGAATTCCATATATGCAAGATTTTAAAAATTCTCTGTAGCTCTCTAAAGAGATTCTTATGGGATTCCTTTAAGATCACATGCAAATCCTTTGAAAGTTCTCGGAAATTGGTGTTGCTAGGAAATAATTTAGAGCATACTTACGTTAACCCGACACGATGTATAATCATATAAGCATTTGATTTCATAAACATCCCTGTTTTTAAAGATACTCTCGTATTAGGATTGTATGTGTTCATTGATAAATGTGTCAACTTCAATCATATTTAAAAGAGACGAAAACAAAATCTCTCTGAAAGCTACTTCTTAAAATAATAACTAAAAATGGCTGATGAAGAAGATAAGAAGAAGAAGGAACCAGTAAGTAAAGAAATTCCAATTTGAAAATATAACCGTACCTACAATTAATCTTGTAGGTCGACAATCGACCGGAATTCTTCTGGAACTACTTGACAAAAACGATGCGTCTGAAACTTGAAAAGTGGACAAAAATGATAACAACCAACGAGTTCAAGGTAAGTAATATCATTATTGCTTTTCCTTCAAGCCGAAACCAGTTTTTAATTGAAATCCACCTTACGGGTTTTGTATAATTCACCCTTGTATTACAATTTAACTCAGAAATTTGCGACGCGGTAAATGAGTCATTTCCGACTCAATAAAGTTTATATATATATAAGCATCATCGTCATGTCCGTCTGTCCGTCCGTCTATCTGTCCGTCTATCTGTCCGTCTATCTGTCCGTCTGTCCATCCGTTTATCCGTTTCTACAGAAACTAGTCCGACAGTTTTGAAGCTATCTGAATAATTGGACGGTTATATTATAATATAGCTGATAAACGAAGAAAACACGAAATGGAGCTAACTGTGGCACGCTGAAGTTTTTATACCCTTGCATATTTCAATTATATCATTAATATTTAATACAATATAAATTATATATATTTATGTTAAAAATAAAGTACGACATTTACATATACATACTGTACTAACGGTTTTACAGTTCTAGTTTTAAATTCAAAGTTTTGCAGTTTCCTCTACATTTAACGAATGGTTTAAGGGCAACTATACGATATAATCGACCGATTTAAAAAAAAAATTACCTAATCGTTCCCATGGCATTTTATACAGTAGTCTCATTTTCATGATTTCAAATTCAATCCGAAAGTTAAGGAAAATTACTTTTTTATTTATTTACATACTGTTTTCTTGAACTTATAAACTAAAGCTACAGGATGGAGAACCAATTGCCACTTACGCTTTTAGGCTGACTGAAATTAGAACTTGCATTCCATTTGTATCCCCTTGCAGGGTGTTATAAATTGAGTCAGAAGTTTCCAACACAGTAAAGGAGTCATCCCCGACCATATTAAGTATATATATTCTTGATGCGCATCAACATCCGAGTCAATCTTGCCATGTTCGTCTCTCCGACCGTCTGTCTATCCATTTCTACGCAAACTAGCCTCTCAGCTTTGAAGCTATCTGAATGAAACTTTCCATTTAGTCTTATATATAATCTCACTCGTATTAAGTCGGAATGTGCCGGCCGTTTTTATGATCCCGTCCCTTTTTAAGTGAGGATCGTGGGTGAACGTCCAAGTGCGTGAACGGGATCGCTGCGGTGCGCCCTTTTTCAATTGCCTCCTCCGTTTATATTTTTATTTGATGGGTCGTGGGAACGTACATGTGCGCTCCAGGATCGCTCGGGATCGCTCCCTCCCAATCGCACTCGTATCCACATCGCATGAACACTTGTTTACAAGTGTCCTTTTACATGCAGTGAGCCTTATTAATTGCATCTTTATTACCCATCCATTGACAGGTTGACAGATAATCCTAATGATTTGTATTTTTATTACTCAAACCCCTTAAAATTTGGACAGCTAAACCATTATTTGCATTTTATTACCCTTTTTGACGACATCAAAGGTCCCGAAAATCGTGTTTATATACTTTTTATAACATTACTCAAATCTCAGGGGTTGGTAAAGGAACAATAAACTCAAACGGACTAACTTCAATATAACTTATTTCAAATAACTATGCAATTGCACATAATTTCCATTTAGTAACATCAGATTTTCCAATTCCATGTTATGGAATATAAGGCATCGACTTCATCAAAAAATAGAACTGTCAAATATACTTAAAACCAAAAAACGATAATCTCGATCACCCAATAAACATTCCAATAAATCTACCCTTCAAAACAATTCTATTAACAAGGTCCGAAGTTGTCCGTTAAATTATTATTAACGCAGCAACAAGGTATATATGTTAACACTGTTAAAGAGTAATCATATGTCGATTTGTTAACACGGTTAAGGAGTAATCATAAGTCGATACAGATCTTGAGTGATTATTGGATCACCCTAGTGTTTAGTTGCAAAATCAGCATAAACATCTTTAGGGGCCGTGCCTGGTTCCTATTGGTGCATGGTATGGTGAGTTATGTTGTTTTTGTTAGTGTCAGAACTTTGCTGCACGAGCGGTCGGCTTGCCGGCCGCGCATGGCTTACGTAAACTCATATATGTTTTTAGTTTAAATTTGGATACTCAATAAAGAGCATTTGCTTGAATTTAAAACTCCGGCTATGGCCGTCAACATTTATTATATTCATTGAAATTGGTTATCGTGCCTTAAGGGCCGTTAGCAACGCAGCCAGTTACTCCCAACATAGTCTTCCTAAAATAGGAGAGAAGAGAGCCAGTGGCAACCGCCCGGCTCATCCATAAGAACAGCTAGCCACTGTGGCAATTACGGCATCACCCCCTTGCCCCGAACAAGCCACGGTGGCAAAGTGATTGTAACCCCTTAGCCTCACGGACAGCGGAGAGGGACAGCGTCCGGTTACACATTTAAATATAATTGGCACCGAACTTTAACACGAATCCACGACACAAAAATATGTAAGTGTAAATATTAATTAATACAGTGAAACTTCAAACAAACAGACAGGCACAAAAATAAATAAGAATCGCTAAACATTTTTTACCCAAAAAATTCTTAAAAATACTGTTTAAATAAAGCAATTGTAAACGTAACTTACCAATAAATTAATATTAATATCGACCCTCCCTAAATACATTTTTTTTGGACGGCAAGCACCCGGTTATTAATATAAATTATAATATACAAAATTAATTTTACCGAATTAAAAAAAAAAAACATTCGGCCTTCCAATAACTTGTGTTTAGCATCAACCTATTAGGAGGCCCTATGAGTTTTCCAGGGTCATATAGGGAAAATAAACGCGAATTTTACAGTGATAGTGAGGAAGAATTAAGCCGAGAGCCCCGTAGACATCAACCAACACGGGCACAACAACAAAACAACACAGAAACCATGAACGCGGCACAAATAGAGGCGTTAATTCAGGCCGTATTAACTAATTAAGAACTGAGGCTCAGAGCCGAATTAGCAGGTCAGATCAGTGCCGTTCATAAACAGCTTCAGAGGTTGCGTATAGAAGCGCCAGAGGTAGAATCTTACCAGAGGGTAGCTTCAGTACCGGGAGCACCACAGTGCGATATACCATTACACATAGTGAAGTCAATTCCAGATTTAACTGGTGTGCAAGATGAGTACGTAGCGTGGAGGCAATCCGCCACCGATGCCTACAAGTTATTCGAACCTTACCAGGGAAGTTCCGCGCATTACCAAGCCGTTACAATTATTAGGAACAAAAGTAAGGGACCAGCTCGAGCGCTGCTAGTTTCGCATAATGCAGTGCTTCATTTTAAAGCCATATTAGCTAGATTAGACTGCTCCTACGCAGATAAAACATCTTTGCGCCTATTACGGCAGGGATTTAAGTCGGTCCGTCAGGGCGACCAAACACTCATGCAGTACTACGATGAGGTCGAACGAAAATTGACCCTCGTTACAAACCTAAATGATCATGACATATGACGACGAAAGGTTGCTCAATACAGAAGTTAGGGCTGACGCCCTACACGTATTCATTTCCGGTCTAAAAAAATCACTAAGGGCTGTGGTATTTCCAGCACAGCCAAAAGACCTGCCAGCAGCACTGGCATTAGCTAGAGAGGCAGAGGCCAGTATTGAACGAAGTATGTTCGCGGCCACATATGCCAAGGTAGCCGAGCAAACAAATCAGAATACTGATTTTCATAAGGGCAACGATTCATGGTGTAAACAGGACAACTGGGTAGATCAAGGTAAACAAAATCAGTCCCCGGAACCTATGGACATTAATCCATCATCTTCTAAATTCCGACATACTACGAATTTTAGACAGGGTAACAACACTCAATACCAAAATTACCGGGGCCCAAAAAGACCAAACTCTTTGGAGAGGATGACTGGCCAAAGGCGCCAGCGGGCTAACAACGTTGAAAAAACCGCAAACGCGGAAGAAACTCAAGATTATGAAAACCCGGCCGCAGCCGCATTAAACGCAATTGATGATGACAGTGACAAGGTCCCGCTTGTCCTTCATTGAGCGAGGACTGGCGGGGAGAACTATAAAAATTCTCATAGACACTGGAGCGGCAAAGAGTTATGTAAAGCCCCTAAAGGAGCTGAAGAACATAATGCTTGTCGACTCTCCATTCACTGTGAGTTCCATTCATGGCTCCAGTAATATAAAAGAAAAGTGCTTTATGCACATATCCGGCCTAAAGGCTAAATTTTTTTTACTTGATGCTTTTGATGCCATAATAGATTTCGACTTGCTAACGCAGGCCGGAGCAGTATTAGATTTACGCAACAGCGTAATCAGGTATGGAAACATATCTACACAACTTAAATACCACGAATGCGATAACGTGAACTTCACAAATATCGATGACATAATAGTCCCAAATTCGGTGAAAGCTAAATTTAAAAAAATGACCCTTAGGAGTAAACAAGTGTTTTCGCACTCTAACGAGGCGCTACCTTTTAATTCCTCGATCGTTGCCACAATTCGTTCGGAGACTAACGAACCCGTATATTCCAAGCTATATCCTTACCCCATGGGAGCAGCAGATTTTGTTAACACAGAAATCAAACAGCTGTTTAAGGATGGTATTATCCGGCCTTCTAGGTCGCCATTTAACAGCCCAACATGGGTTGTAGACAAAAAGGGACTTGATGCAGATGGCAACAAGAAAAAACGGCTGGTTATTGATTTCAGAAAACTGAATGAACGAACCATCGCCGATCGCTATCCTATGCCTATGATTCTAGCGAACCTAGGAAAGGCAAAATTTTTACTACCCTTGATTTAAAATCGGGGTACCACCAGATTTATCTGGCTGAAAAAGACCGTGAAAAAACTGCTTTCTCCATAATCGGAGGAAAGTATAAATTTTGCCGTCTACCATTTGGATTGAAAAATGCGGGAAGCATCTTTCAAAGGGCGATTGTCGATGTACTACGTGAACAGATCGGGAAAATTTGTTACGTCTATGTAGACGACGTGATAATTTTCTCCGAAAATGCTTCCGACCACGTGATTCCCATTGACACAGTCCTAAAATAACTGTGCGAAGCCAACATGAGAGTGGCACCGGAAAAAACGAAATTCTTCAAAGAAAGTGTTGAATTTTTAGGTTTCAATGTCACGTCAACCGAAGCCAAAGCAGAAACCATTCCGGAGTACACTGAACCAAAATTTGTTCAGTCTCAGGTCTTTCCTAGGATTGGCCAGCTACTACAGAAGTTTTGTCAAGGACTTCGCTACTATAGCTAGACCACTCACCTCAAATGGCACTGTGAACAAACACATGTCAAAAAAGGTTGATATTGAATTTAATGAGACCCAACGCAGAGCGTTCGAGCGCCTGCGAGACATTTTGTCATCAGAAGATGTGATACTAACGTATCCAGATTTCAAACTTCGTTTCGATTTGACCACCTATGCCTCAGCAAGCGGTATCGGTGCGGTACTGCCCCAGAAAGGCAGGCTAATCACAATGATATCTCGCACGTTGAAAGACTGCGAGCTCAATTACGCGACCAACGAAAGAGAATTATTGGCAATTGTTTGGGCTATAGGAAAATTACAAAATTACCTATACGGCACAAAAGAGATCCGGATTTTTACGGACCATCAACCTCTTACTTTCGCCGTATCCGAGCGAAATACAAATGCCACAATTAAACGATGGAAAGCATTCATCGAAGAAAATAACGCCAAGATATTCTACAAACCCGGAAAGGAAAATTTTGTGGCCGACGCTCTGTCACGACAAAACATAAACGCTATACAGAATGATCCCCAATCTTATGTAGCTACTATTCACAGTGAACTTTCCCTGACCTACACGGTCGAATCCACCGATAAACCCCTGAACTGCTACAGGAATCAATTAATCCTGAAGGAAGCAGAGCAGCCTTTACGGCGACACTTCATAGTTTTCGGGACCAAAAACCGACACATAATCCAATTCAATGGCAAGGACTCGCTGTTCGGATTAGTCAAAGAGGTAATAAACGTAGATGTTGTTAACGTCATTTTCTGCGACCTCTACGTACTAGCATGCATCCAACACGCCCTGGTGACTGCATTCCTGGCAACCAAGTTCTGGCATTGCAAAAAATTCGTGAATGACATCACGAACGCAAATGAACAGAAAGAAGTAATTATCTGCGAACACAACCGCGCATATAGGTCAGCCCAGGAAAATGTTAAACAAGTCCTTCAGGACTACTACTTTCCAAATATGTCAAAACTCGCCATCGGAGTGGTTGTAACCCCACCACACCCCACCCCACAGAAGTCCCCATCCTTAAGTCCGATAGTATAGTCCATGTACTAATCGCATATCCTAAGATTAAGACAATTTGTAAAAAGGTCACAATCTCCCCTGTATCGCACCAACATACTATCCTGCAGTTGAAGGAGAACACAGAAGCCGAATGCAATAGCGACGTCTTAGCAGTTACAGAGTGCGTACCACCTACTTACGCATCGTTTTGCAAGCTGGCGGCCCATGATACTTGCGCTCGAGGCCTACACGCGGGGAGTACCGCATTATGCGAGACACAAGCCAGCCACCTAAGCCCCATCACGGTAATAGAGGAAGGAGTAATAATAATTAACGAGTGCCCAACTAAAGTCAGCACTGACAACGGCCCAGAAATAACCACCAACGGCTCACACCATATCACGTTCGAGCGAGTGGCATTCATCAATGGCACCAAATACTCAAACCAACGGGAAGCCATAAGAAAAACTCCGGGCATGACGGCATCCCCGTTACTCAACATCATCGGCCACGATTCCACACTAAGCATGCCACTTCTCCAAAGGATGAATAACCAAAACTTGGAGGTAATGCAAGGGCTTAAGGAGGAAGTGAAATCGGCTGGAACTACCGACATCTGGTTCGCGGTCGGCGTGGGAGGCAGTCTTCTCATCAGCTGCTCTTTCCTACTCATCATGATGCTGAGGAGGAGGCGAGACGCATGGGAGATCCAGCAAGCTGTGGAAAAATTCCAGATGACCGAGGACGGTCATATCCCTAAGGGGAGAGTTGTTAACACTGTTAAGGAGTAATCATAAGTCGATATGTGGGGGCCGTGTCTGGTTCCTATTGGTGCATGGTATGGTGAGTGTCAGCACTTTGCTGCACGAGCGGTCGGCTTGCCGGCCGCGCATAGCTTACGTAAACTCATATATGTTTTCAGTTTAAATTTGGATACTCAATAAAGAGCATTGGCTTGAATATAAAACTCCGGCATTGGCCGTCAACATTTATTATATTAATTGAAATTGGTTATCGTGCCTTAAGGGCCGTTAGCAACGAAGTCAGTTACTCCCATCATAGTCTTCCTAAAATAGGAGAGAAGAGAGCCAGAGGCAACAGCCCGGCTCATCCATAAGAACAGCTAGCCACTGTGGCAATTACGGATTCACCCCCTTGCCCCGAACAAGCCACGGTGGCAAAGTGATTGTAACCCCTTAGCCTCACGGACAGCGGAGAGGGACAGCGTCCGGTTACACATTTAAATATAATTGGCACCGAACTTTAACACGAATCCACGACACAAAAATATGTAAGTGTAAATATTAATTAATACAGTGAAACTTCAAACAAACAGACAGGCACAAAAATAAATAAGAATCGCTAAAAATTTTTTACCCAAAAAATTCTTAAAAATACTGTTTAAATAAAGCAATTGTAAACGTAACTTACCAATAAATTAATATTAATATCGACCCTCCCTAAATACATTTTTTTTTGGACGGCAAGCACCCGGTTATTAATATAAATTATAATATACAAAATTAATTTTACCGAATTAAAAAAAAAAAAACATTCGGCCTTCCAATAACTTGTGTTTAGAATCAACCTATTAGGAGGCCCTATGAGTTTTCCAGGGTCATATAGGGAAAATAAACGCGAATTTTACAGTGATAGTGAGGAAGAATTAAGCCGAGAGCCCCGTAGACATCAACCAACACGGGCACAACAACAAAACAACACAGAAACCATGAACGCGGCACAAATAGAGGCGTTAATTCAGGCCGTATTAACTAATTAAGAACTGAGGCTCAGAGCCGAATTAGCAGGTCAGATCAGTGCCGTTCATAAACAGCTTCAGAGGTTGCGTATAGAAGCGCCAGAGGTAGAATCTTACCAGAGGGTAGCTTCAGTACCGGGAGCACCACAGTGCGATATACCATTACACATAGTGAAGTCAATTCCAGATTTTACTGGTGTGCAAGATAAGTACGTAGCGTGGAGGCAATCCGCCACCGATGCCTACGAGTTATTCGAACCTTACCAGGGAAGTTCCGCGCATTACCAAGCCGTTACAATTATTAGAAACAAAAGTAAGGGACCAGCTCGAGCGCTGCTAGTTTCGCATAATGCAGTGCTTCATTTTAAAGCCATATTAGCTAGATTAGACTGCTCCTACGCAGATAAAACATCTTTGCGCCTATTACAGCAGGGATTTAAGTCGGTCCGTCAGGGCGACCAAACACTCATGCAGTACTACGATGAGGTCGAACGAAAATTGACCCTCGTTACAAACCTAAATGATCATGACATATGACGACGAAAGGTTGCTCAATACAGAAGTTAGGGCTGACGCCCTACACGTATTCATTTCCGGTCTAAAAAAATCACTAAGGGCTGTGGTATTTCCAGCACAGCCAAAAGACCTGCCAGCAGCACTGGCATTAGCTAGAGAGGCAGAGGCCAGTATTGAACGAAGTATGTTCGCGGCCACATATGCCAAGGTAGCCGAGCAAACAAATCAGAATACTGATTTTCATAAGGGCAACGATTCATGGTGTAAACAGGACAACTGGGTAGATCAAGGTAAACAAAATCAGTCCCCGGAACCTATGGACATTAATCCATCATCTTCTAAATTCCGACATACTACGAATTTTAGACAGGGTAACAACACTCAATACCAAAATTACCGGGGCCCAAAAAGACCAAACTCTTTGGAGAGGATGACTGGCCAAAGGCGCCAGCGGGCTAACAACGTTGAAAAAACCGCAAACGCGGAAGAAACTCAAGATTATGAAAACGCGGCCGCAGCCGCATTAAACGCAATTGATGATGACAGTGACAAGGTCCCGCTTGTCCTTCATTGAGCGAGGACTGGCGGGGAGAACTATAAAAATTCTCATAGACACTGGAGCGGCAAAGAGTTATGTAAAGCCCCTAAAGGAGCTGAAGAACATAATGCTTGTCGACTCTCCATTCACTGTGAGTTCCATTCATGGCTCCAGTAATATAAAAGAAAAGTGCTTTATGCACATATCCGGCCTAAAGGCTAAATTTTTTTTACTTGATGCTTTTGATGCCATAATAGATTTCGACTTGCTAACGCAGGCCGGAGCAGTATTAGATTTACGCAACAGCGTAATCAGGTATGGAAACATATCTAAACAACTTAAATACCACGAATGCGATAACGTGAACTTCACAAATATCGATGACATAATAGTCCCAAATTCGGTGAAAGCTAAATTTAAAAAAATGACCCTTAGGAGTAAACAAGTGTTTTCGCACTCTAACGAGGCGCTACCTTTTAATTCCTCGATCGTTGCCACAATTCGTTCGGAGACTAACGAACCCGTATATTCCAAGCTATATCCTTACCCCATGGGAGCAGCAGATTTTGTTAACACAGAAATCAAACAGCTGTTTAAGGATGGTATTATCCGGCCTTCTAGGTCGCCATTTAACAGCCCAACATGGGTTGTAGACAAAAAGGGACTTGATGCAGATGGCAACAAGAAAAAACGGCTGGTTATTGATTTCAGAAAACTGAATGAACGAACCATCGCCGATCGCTATCCTATGCCTATGATTCTAGCGAACCTAGGAAAGGCAAAATTTTTACTACCCTTGATTTAAAATCGGGGTACCACCAGATTTATCTGGCTGAAAAAGACCGTGAAAAAACTGCTTTCTCCATAATCGGAGGAAAGTATAAATTTTGCCGTCTACCATTTGGATTGAAAAATGCGGGAAGCATCTTTCAAAGGGCGATTGTCGATGTACTACGTGAACAGATCGGGAAAATTTGTTACGTCTATGTAGACGACGTGATAATTTTCTCCGAAAATGCTTCCGACCACGTGATTCCCATTGACACAGTCCTAAAATAACTGTGCGAAGCCAACATGAGAGTGGCACCGGAAAAAACGAAATTCTTCAAAGAAAGTGTTGAATTTTTAGGTTTCAATGTCACGTCAACCGAAGCCAAAGCAGAAACCATTCCGGAGTACACTGAACCAAAATTTGTTCAGTCTCAGGTCTTTCCTAGGATTGGCCAGCTACTACAGAAGTTTTGTCAAGGACTTCGCTACTATAGCTAGACCACTCACCTCAAATGGCACTGTGAACAAACACATGTCAAAAAAGGTTGATATTGAATTTAATGAGACCCAACGCAGAGCGTTCGAGCGCCTGCGAGACATTTTGTCATCAGAAGATGTGATACTAACGTATCCAGATTTCAAACTTCGTTTCGATTTGACCACCGATGCCTCAGCAAGCGGTATCGGTGCGGTACTGCCCCAGAAAGGCAGGCTAATCACAATGATATCTCGCACGTTAAAAGACTGCGAGCTCAATTACGCGACCAACGAAAGAGAATTATTGGCAATTGTTTGGGCTATAGGAAAATTACAAAATTACCTATACGGCACAAAAGAGATCCGGATTTTTACGGACCATCAACCTCTTACTTTCGCCGTATCCGAGCGAAATACAAATGCCACAATTAAACGATGGAAAGCATTCATCGAAGAAAATAACGCCAAGATATTCTACAAACCCGGAAAGGAAAATTTTGTGGCCGACGCTCTGTCACGACAAAACATAAACGCTATACAGAATGATCCCCAATCTTATGTAGCTACTATTCACAGTGAACTTTCCCTGACCTACACGGTCGAATCCACCGATAAACCCCTGAACTGCTACAGGAATCAATTAATCCTGAAGGAAGCAGAGCAGCCTTTACGGCGACACTTCATAGTTTTCGGGACCAAAAACCGACACATAATCCAATTCAATGGCAAGGACTCGCTGTTCGGATTAGTCAAAGAGGTAATAAACGTAGATGTTCTTAACGTCATTTTCTGCGACCTCTACGTACTAGCATGCATCCAACACGCCCTGGTGACTGCATTCCTGGCAACCAAGTTCTGGCATTGCAAAAAATTCGTGAATGACATCACGAACGCAAATGAACAGAAAGAAGTAATTATCTGCGAACACAACCGCGCATATAGGTCAGCCCAGGAAAATGTTAAACAAGTCCTTCAGGACTACTACTTTCCAAATATGTCAAAACTCGCCATCGGAGTGGTTGTAACCCCACCACACCCCACCCCACAGAAGTCCCCATCCTTAAGTCCGATAGTATAGTCCATGTACTAATCGCATACCCTAAGATTAAGACAATTTGTAAAAAGGTCACAATCTCCCCTGTATCGCACCAACATACTATCCTGCAGTTGAAGGAGAACACAGAAGCCGAATGCAATAGCGACGTCTTAGCAGTTACAGAGTGCGTACCACCTACTTACGCATCGTTTTGCAAGCTGGCGGCCCATGATACTTGCGCTCGAGGCCTACACGCGGGGAGTACCGCATTATGCGAGACACAAGCCAGCCACCTAAGCCCCATCACGGTAATAGAGGAAGGAGTA